>CM042216.1:1482500-1632500 GCA_023566465.1 Cottus gobio | reverse complement strand
GGCCCCGCTGCTCTCTCTCTTTGTCTCTGGGCATTGTGCGGCCGCGGAGAGAGAGCGCTGACAGCGGCGGAATAGCCTCTGGAGAATAAAACACCGGTCATTGTTTTCTATTAGCTAACTCTCCTCTCTGCGTTACCTAACCTCGTCTCCTCATTTTACATTGAAATGAAATTGGCTGGGGAGATGTGAATAAATGTATGTCCGTCACAGAGAAAACACACTCCTCCTTTTATCTGGGCTACATATTAAGGCACCTCCCAGCAGCACGCTCTTTTCTCCAGAATAATGTTTAATTCCCTTAAACATGAGAATTAATTAGCACAGATCTGCATCTCAATGGGAGCGGCTGGTTGCTGTGGCCTATCATTACAGCTTCTCTGGGCCCTATCACAAACACCCACCATCGCATCACAGCCCTGAGCTGACACATGTGAGGAAAAGCCAATCGCTGTTGAACTAAATCAGCATATAAGAGAGTTTAGAGTAGAAAACACTCGCAAGGTTTCCACCGGACAGTTGTATAATGCAAACGTAGAGAGCTGTTATGGAAGGAGCCGTTAAGTCTCTGGAAATAGCTTTACACTTATTTCCTACACTGTCCATATCGGCTCTAATTCAATTCAATTCAAGTCCATTTAGATATTATAATTTGTAATTTGTGATTGTGGGCTATAGTGATTGTAGGCTACAACCCATCCATCCATCCATCCATCCATTTTCCACCGCTTATCCGGGGTCGGGTCGCGGAGGCAGCAGGTCAAGCAGGCTGACCCAGACTTCTCTCTCACCCGCAACATCTACCAGCCCATTCTGGGGGATCCCGAGGCGTTCCCAGGCCAGCTGGGAGATATAATCCCTCCAGCGTGTCCTGGGTCTTCCCCGGGGCCTCCTACCAGATGGACGTGCCTGGAAAACCTCTAAAGGGAGGCGTCCTGGAGGCATCCTAATTAGATGCCCGAACCACCTCAGCTGACTCCTTTCGACGCGAAGGAGTAGCGGCTCAACTTCAAGCTCCCTCCTGATGTCCGAGCTCCTTACCCTATCTCTAAGGCTGAGCCCGGCCACTCTACTGAGGAAACTCATTTCGGCCGCTTGTATCCGCGACCTCGTTCTTTCGGACACGATCCAAAGCTCGTGACCATAGGTGAGGGTTGGGACGTAGACCGACCAGTAAATTGAGAGCTTTGCCTTTCGGCTCAGCTCCTTCTTCACCAAGACGGCCCGGTGCAACGCCTGTTTTACTGCTGCAGCTGCACCGATACGCCTGTCGATCTCCCGCTCCATTTTACCCTCACTCGTGAACAAGACCCCGAGATACTTGAACTCCTTCGCTTGTGGTAGGCACTCTGTCCCCACCCGGAGGGAGCAATCCACCGGTTTCCGGCAGAGCACCATGGCCTCAGATTTCGTGGTGCTGACTCTCATCCCCGCCGCTTCACACTCGGCTGCAAAACGCCCCAGTGAATGCTGGAGGTCATGGTCCGAGGAGGCAAACAGGACCACATCATCTGCAAACAGCAGAGAGGCTATCCTGAGATCCCCGAACCTGACATTCTCCGCCCCACGGCTGCACCTAGATATCCTGTCCATGAAAGTCACGAACAGGACCGGTGATAAAGGGCAGCCCTGGCGGAGGCCAACACCCACCGGGAACGTATCTGACTTACTGCCGAGGATACGAACACAGCTCCTACTGCAGGCGTACAGAGACCGGATGGCCCGTTGCAACGGGTCCGGCACACCATACTCCCGCAGCACCCCCCACAAAAAGCCCCGAGGGACCCGGTCGAAAGCCTTCTCCAAGTCCACAAAGCACATGTAGACTGGTTGGGCAAACTCCCAGGACCCCTCCAGTATCCTTGCAAGGGTAAAGAGCTGGTCCACTGTTCCACGACCAGGACGAAACCCGCACTGTTCTTCTTGAATCCGAGGTTCGACAAACGGTCGGAGCCTCCGTTCCAGCACCCTGGCATAAGCTTTTCCCGGGAGGCTGAGTAGTGTGATACCCCGATAATTCGAGCACACTCTCCGGTCCCCCTTCTTGAAGATGGGAACCACCACCCCGGTCTGCCAGTCCATGGGCACTGTGCCCGACCCCCATGCGACATTGAAGAGGCGTGTCAGCCAAGACAGCCCAACAAAGTCCAGCGCCTTCAGCATCTCAGGGCGGATTTCATCCACCCCCGGCGCCTTGCCACCAAGGAGCTTTTTGACTACCTTAGTGGCCTCTGCCAGGGATATGGGTTCATCCAACCCCAAGTCTTCAGGCGCTGCCCCCTGTTCAGGGGACATGTTGACCGGGTTTAGGAGTTCCTCAAAGTGCTCCTTCCACCGCCCGACGATATCCTCTGTCTGGGTCAGCAGCAACCCTCCCCCGCTGATAACAGCCTGGGGAAGGCCCTGCTTTCCCTTCCTGAGTCGTCGGATGGTTTGCCAGAACCTCCTTGAGGCCAACCGAAAGTCCTTCTCCATGGCCTCCCCGAACTCCTCCCATGCCCGAGTTTTAGCATCCGTGACCACCGCAGCTGCAGTCCTTCTGGCCTGTCTGTACCTGTCAGCTGTCAACCTGTCGGCTACAACCCACAATCACAAATTACAAATTATCCTCAGAGGGCTTTACAATCTATACACATATGGCATTCTCTGACCTTTGACTCTCGGTTCAGCAAAAACTCCCCAAAAAAACTCTTTAATGGGGAGAAAAGGGGAAGAACCCTTCAGCAGAGCAACAGAGGAGGATCCCTCTATCTTAATTATTAAAATCAGTAGAACAGTCCTCTCCATTAAGTTAGCTTTACCTTTGCTGAATGAACTTGTGACATTTAATGTAAGATACAGAGCTTAAAACAGCCAGTCGATCAACACAAAATTAATCGGTAACTACTTTCAAAATTACACTTTTTCATTATTCAGTATGATTACCTTTAGGGTTTAATACTGTTGGACTGTTTAGACTGGTGGTTGAAGAAAATACATTATACAACCATGAGGAGCCCGCAAGGCTGGAAAACAGCAGCAAGCTTAAAAGTAAAGGTGTGTTTTTGGTTCTCTCACTCACATGCTGTTCACTGATCTCGCCGTTTGTGAACCAGTCTGCAGGTCAGGCAGCATCAGGTCCAGCGACTGGGCCTCCTCACACCCGGGTCCCAACAAGGCAGCTTGGTCTGTGGCCTACGCGTCAATGTGCTCCTCCAGACTCAGTTTGGGACAGGCACAGCTGCCTCTGGTCATAGTGATTAATTATGACAAGAGTACAGGAGGAAGTAAGATTATGACATATAAATAGCAATAAATTCCACATAGGCAGAAGGTCCGAGTGGAAGACTGGGTCAAAGAAAAACCTACTTATTTTATGTGAAACGGACATGTTGTAACTTACATCATGTATTTAAAGTACTTAACTTACACATATAGTATTTATCATTTCATTTGAACCTGAATCATGAATTTGATCTAAACCAGTAGCGTAACATACCTAACTTATATCGTACGTAATGTAACATTTACCACCTGTGGAAGTGTATCGGACTACCCTGAACATTGAACAATGACACTAAAGGGTTACAGAGGCACCAAGGGGTGCATTATGTGACACATTGGGGGTGAGAACCTGTTGATATGGCAGAGACGGGCTGGAAACAAAAGTTGATTTATATGCCTTCTGACATTTCATTAAAAAATACTATCATTTATTTCTTTTTAAATGAAATTAACCTTTTTGCACATTTTAAAATAAAAAATAAAAATGTGTTTCACTGTGTTGACATTTTGCAAGATGAATTCTATAACTTGTAATCATCTTATTTTAATCAAGGTTCAACATATTTCCCAGCCCTAATAACATTATATAATTTTTCACAACTGTTGATGGATCATTGTGTATTTAGCTCTCTGATTGGTCCAGAAAGCTGAATATTACCTGGTGGGTTACGACCACTCCTTTGAGAAAGTAAACTGTGACATTGCTAGTTAAGTTGTGATGTTTAGGCTTTTAAACACAAGTTTCCATCATCTAAATGTTCGGTTACAGCCATGACAGGACCACTACAGTCAAACTGCTCTCGCCTCATAAGAGCACGAGAGGCGGCAGAGTTACAACTGGAGAACAGCAGTGAGCTCAAAAGTAAAGGTGTATTTGACATTTTCTCACATGTAAAATTCTCATCTTGGCAATTTGATGCTTTGTTGAAACTTTGTTGTTCAGGCTGGAGTCGTATTTGAAATGTAACTGAACATTTAAAGGATCAGTGTAAGTAAAAACACTCAGAAATGAGACCAACACGTAAAATTGAAATCACATTTACCCTAAGAGATGCATGTCTGAAAGGGACTAGAATGAAGGGTAGCACTTTATAATAAGTACACACTATTAAGCATTATTAAGTAATTACTTTTGCAGCATGAATAAATACTGAATTCATCATTTACTTCCCAGAAAACGGCCCCCCTCTCATTCTTCTAGGTGACTTCAACATCCAGACCGAGAAGTCATCTGACCTGGTGCTCTTACTGTCTTCCTTTGCTCTCTCACTCAGTCCTTCACCTCCGACTCACAAAGCTGGAAATCATCTTGACTATATTTTCACCAGAAACTGCTCAACATCCAACCTCACTGTAACTCCACTTCACGTCTCCGACCACTTCTTTATCTCCTACTCTCTCCCACTCTTGGGAACTGACAACCCTCCCACAGCAACAGACTCTGCACCTGTCAGGATCCCTGTCTGACCCGGTGTGTGTAACCTCTGTTTTTCCCAAGTCTCCTCCCCTCTTGTGTCTGTCATGTGTCTGTTTGTTGTGTTACCAGGTGTTCATTTGTTTGTTTTCTGTCCCGCCTCCACACACCTCCCACGGCCGCATCCCTGATTGGCACTCAGCTGCGGCCAATCTGACTCATCAGAGACACTATGTCTGCCCTGAGTCTGCAGGCCTGGGTTGTCGGTCTGTTTGTTTGTCTTCTGCTCCCCTTCCCAGCCTGCCAGCCTTCAGTGTCGGGCCACGGGACCCACACCCACTTCAGCTCACACGCCCCTTGAATAAACTTCCGTTTATCCATTTTAACTGTGTTTGTGGTTTGCATTTGGGTCCTAACCTGTACTCCCGTGACAGCACCTGTCCGTCGCAACATTCGTACCCTCTCTCTCTCTCTCTCTCCTCTTTCTCTCCCTCTCTCTCTCCCTCCTCTCTGGCCTCGTCTGTTCTGTCAGCCCTTCCTTCAACTGACTCGTTCTCACTCATGCATCCTAACCACAGACACTCTCCTCTCTACTCTGTCCTCCTCTCTTGATTCTCTCTGTCCTCTTACGACACAATAGGTCTTCAACTCTCCTCCAGCTCCGTGGTTGTCAGACTCGGTGCCCAGAGAGCAACTTTGCGAGCATCGGAAAGGAAATGGTGAAAATCCAAACATGCCAACGACCTGCATGCCTATCACTCTCTTCTCGCCTCCTTCACTGCCTCTATCTCTGCAGCCAAAAGCCTGTTCTACCAATCCAGAATTGAATCTTCTTTCTCTAACCCCAAAAAACTCTTCTCCATTTTTTCCAACCTCCTAGACCCCCCCTGTCCTCCTCCTCCCTCCACCCTTCTACCGAACCACTTTGTCGACTACTTTACAAAAAAGATAGATGACATACGCTCCTCATTCACTGATCCCCCTCCCATAACTACATCTCCTTTAACATTATCCGCCTCCCCTTCGCTTTCCACTTTCACCCCCCTGTCTCCCGATCAAGTTCTTACCTTGGTAACCTCTTCCCGCCCAACCACCTGCCCCCTTGACCCCATCCCATCTCACATCCTCCAGTCTATTGCTCCTGACCTTCTTCCCTTTTTCACCCATCTTATTAACACCTCCCTCTCAACTGGTTGTTTCCCTAACTCTCTGAAGGAGGCAAGAGTTAACCCTCTCCTGAAGAAACCCACTCTCGACCCGTCAGAAGTCAACAATTACAGACCTGTCTCTCTCCTTCCCTTTCTTTCCAAAACCCTGGAGCGAGCTATCTTCAACCAAGTCTCCTCCTTCCTCCACCAGAACAACCTTCTGGACCCTCACCAGTCTGGATTCAAGGCAGGCCACTCAACAGAGACTGCCCTCCTTGCTGTCTCAGAGCAGCTTCACACTGCGAGAGAAGCCTCTCTCTCCTCTGTCCTTATCCTTCTGGACCTTTCTGCTGCCTTTGACACAGTGAACCACCAGATCCTCATCTCCTCCCTCCAGGACCTGGGTATCTCAGGCATTACATTACATTACATTACATGTCATTTAGCTGACGCTTTTATCCAAAGCGACTTACAATAAGTGCATTCTACGGTTTACAAACAAGAATCAGAACAACAAGAATCAAGAAGGTACAATTTCATCAATAAAGTTCAACTACAAAGTGCTATCAGTAAGAGCCATTTCAGTGCTACTATAGTGCTACTTCCTTTATTCAAGGTATAGTCGGAAAAGATGTGTTTTTAGTTTGCGACGGAAGATGTAGAGACTTTCTGCTGTCCTGATGTCAATGGGGAGCTCATTCCACCATCGAGGAGCCAGGACAGAGAACAGTCGAGACTTTGTTGAGTGTTTAGCTCTCAGTGACGGAGGAACAAGGCGATACTGCGGCACTGCGCTCTCCCTCCTCTCATCCTACCTCAGCGATCGCACCTACCGGGTAACCTGGAGAGGATCTGTGTCTGAGCCTTGTCCTCTCACTACTGTCCTCTCACAATGGATGTCCACACACCACCTGAAAATTAACCCTGACAAGACGGAATTACTTCTCCTTCCAGGAAAAGTCTCCCCCACTCACGACCTGACGATTACTTTCAACAACTCAGTCTTGGCCCCGACCCCGACTGCCAGGAACCTCGGTGTGACCCTGGACAGTCAACTCTCCCTGACTGCCAAGATTACCGCAACAACTCGTTCCTGCAGATTCATGCTGCACAATATCAGGAGAATACGTCCACTTCTCACCCAGAAGGCGGCACAGGTTCTCGTCCAGGCTCTGGTCATCTTGGTCTAGACTATTGTAACTCCCTCCTGGTGGGTCTACCTGCTGGTGCCATCCGACCTTTGCAGCTCATCCAGAATGCAGCAGCTCGACTGGTCTTTAACCTAAATTCACCCACACTACTCCGCTCCTCCGCGACCTTCACTGGTTACCGGTGGCCGCCCGCATCCGCTTCAAAACACTGGTACTGGCGTACCGTGCTACGAACAGATCTGGTCCAGTCTACATCCAGGACATGGTAAAACCTTACACCCCAACTCGTGCGCTCCGCTCGGCTTCTGCCAATCGCCTTGTAGCTCCGTCACTGAGAGCTAAACACTCAACAAAGTCTCGACTGTTCTCTGTCCTGGCTCCTCGATGGTGGAATGAGCTCCCCATTGACATCAGGACATCAGAAAGTGTTCTGTGACCTCATCTAAAGTGAAGACTGTTTATGCTTTACAAAGCATTTATAAGCAGCCTCAAAGCTAGCAGAAAAGAGAAAACAGAAAAGAGAAATAGACACAACACAAAGTGATAAATAACATTAATATGATGGTGATGGGGGCCATGGCCATCAGTGCTCAATAGTTTGTGTGGACATAGCTACATATTATTGATTATGCTAGCTATGGCTAGCCTGCTAGCTCGCTAGCCCGCAAACTCGTCACTGGTCCCGAGATAGGCACTGGCACGCGCCACCTCAGTTGTAAGTAGACCAACCCAGGTGATAGCGAGATACTCATAATCAATAATTTGTACCAGCAAACTGGTACCAATCAGAAAGTCTCAGTCCCATCACCTGGCCGGAGTTATTTTTGACCAGGCACCGTGGGACACACCGGGTCCTCCTAGAGCGCAAACGTGTGTCCCACGTTGCGCCGGACAGTTGATGTTAGCTGATGCAGGAGTAGTGGCATGTTTCTCACTTTGCTGGTACAAATGATTGATTGTGAGTGTCTCGCTATCACCTGGATTGGTCTACTTACAACTGAGGTCCAGTGATGAGCTTTCAAGCTGGCGGGCTAGCGAGCTAGCAGGCTAGCCATATCTAGCATAATCTATAATATGTAGCTATGTGCCAACAAACTATCGAACACTCGTGCCACTGACGGGCATGGCCTCCATCACCATCATATTAATGTTATTTATCACTTTGTGTTGTGTCTATTTCTCTTTTCTGTTGAGAAGATAACTGAGACTTCTGCTAGCTTTGAGGCTTATAAATGCTTTGTAAAGCCTTCACTTTAGATTAGGTCACAGAACATGCTTAACTAATACTTAACTAATGAGTAGTAACTACCTGAATTAATCATGAATTGCAGCTTTTTTTATAATTTACTAACACTTTACAATCGATCTTAATATTTCATTTACAAATGAGGAATCCATCATGAAAGTATTGCATACTAATGAGTTACTAATGTTTGAATAATGCTTTATAAATGATGAATTCAGTGTTTATTCATGCTTTACTAATGCTAAATAGTGTGTACTTATTATAAAGTGCTACCAAATGATTTTACATGGCAACAGTACTTGAACGTTACAACGTACATTGCAACTTCTTCTTCAGGCTCTTGTTTGCTCTTGTTCTTGTAAAAAATAAAATATTTGTCCCAAAATACAATGAAAACATCTATTTATGACGTGTAAAAATGGTGGTCTTCAAGAGAGTGCAGCTCACTGAGAGACAAAATTAAAATTGCTGAATGAAACAGCACTTTCAAGAACACTGCTATTTCTGTCCCAATCTTTTCCATAGTATTACAATATAATTACAGCTGCCAGTTCTGCAGCTGTAATTTAACAGCCGGGCTGTCATTTTGAATCAGAATTTATTCTAAAATGCCTGCCTGCTTAAATAAAGGTTAGATTAAAGGAGACAAATTAGAGGCAAATGTTAAATCAGAGTAGAAAATAATAAAGTTATTCATCGGTGAGTTGTCAGTGTTGATCATCTCCTATAACTGCAGTTTTATTGTCCAGATTCATTATCACTGTAATCATCCCGCTACCTCGGCCTAGTCAAAACACATTATCTACCTGGAATGACATTATCACTGTCTACTTCAATGACATTAGCATGTCAGTTTGACTGAGAGGCGTGCAACCAATCCAATGCATGGCTGCATCCCAAGGAGCCTCTGTCAGCCAATCAGCTGTCAGAGCCAAAGATGTCTCCTCCTCTTAGGCTGATGAGCAGCCAGTCAGTCAGAACCTGAACACAGGTTAGCTCAACACAGGCCAAGAAGAGACTTGAACAACGTCGTATTCACATGAAACGTGAAATGTCATTCAGCATGTATTAATCGTTAGTTTCATATTTTTAAAGTCTGTTTAAAAAAATGTGAGACAAGAGCCTTCAGTTATCATCCTCTTCTGTGGAACCAGCTTCCACTTTCAGTCCGGGGGCAGACACAGTCACCTCATTTAAGAGTAGACTTAAGACTTTTCTCTTTGACAGTGCTTATAGTTAGGGCTGGCTCAGGTTTATAGTTAGGACTGTCTCAGGTTTATAGTTAGGGCTGGCTCAGATTTATAGTTAGGGCTGGTTCAGGTTTATAGTTAGGGCTGGTTCAGGTTTATAGTTAGGGCTGGTTCAGGTTTATAGTTAGGGCTGGTTCAGGTTTATAGTTAGGACTGGATCAGGTTTATAGTTAGGGCTGGTTCAGGTTTATAGTTAGGGCTGGTTCAGGTTTATAGTTAGGACTGGATCAGGTTTATAGTTAGAGCTGGCTCAGGTTTATAGTTAGGACTGGCTCAGGTTTATAGTTAGGACTGGTTCAGGTTTATAGTTAGGACTGGCTCAGGTTTATAGTTAGGACTGGATCAGGTTTATAGTTAGGGCTGGCTCAGGTTTATAGTTAGAGCTGGCTCAGGTTTATAGTTAGGACTGGCTCAGGTTTATAGTTAGGGCTGGCTCAGGTTTATAGTTAGAGCTGGCTCAGGTTTATAGTTAGGACTGGCTCAGGTTTATAGTTAGGGCTGGCTCAGGTTTATAGTTAGGACTGGATCAGGTTTATAGTTAGGACTGGTTCAGGTTTATAGTTAGAGCTGGCTCAGGTTTATAGTTAGGACTGGCTCAGGTTTATAGTTAGGACTGGTTCAGGTTTATAGTTAGGACTGGCTCAGGTTTATAGTTAGGACTGGATCAGGTTTATAGTTAGAGCTGGCTCAGGTTTATAGTTAGGACTGGCTCAGGTTTATAGTTAGGACTGGTTCAGGTTTATAGTTAGGACTGGATCAGGTTTATAGTTAGGGCTGGTTCAGGTTTATAGTTAGGGCTGGTTCAGGTTTATAGTTAGGGCTGGCTCAGGTTTATAGTTAGAGCTGGCTCAGGTTTATAGTTAGGGCTGGCTCAGGTTTATAGTTAGAGCTGGCTCAGGTTTATAGTTAGGACTGGCTCAGGTTTATAGTTAGGACTGGTTCAGGTTTATAGTTAGGACTGGCTCAGGTTTATAGTTAGGACTGGCTCAGGTTTATAGTTAGGACTGGTTCAGGTTTATAGTTAGGGCTGGCTCAGGTTTATAGTTAGAGCTGGCTCAGGTTTATAGTTAGGGCTGGTTCAGGTTTATAGTTAGGACTGGTTCAGGTTTATAGTTAGGACTGGCTCAGGTTTATAGTTAGGGCTGGCTCAGGTTTATAGTTAGGACTGGTTCAGGTTTATAGTTAGGGCTGGCTCAGGTTTATAGTTAGGGCTGGCTCAGGTTTATAGTTAGGGCTGGCTCAGGTTTATAGTTAGGACTGGTTCAGGTTTATAGTTAGGACTGGTTCAGGTTTATAGTTAGGGCTGGCTCAGGTTTATAGTTAGGAATGGCTCAGGTTTATAGTTAGGGCTGGCTCAGATTTATAGTTAGGGCTGTCTCAGGTTTATAGTTAGGGCTGTCTCAGGTTTATAGTTAGGGCTGGCTCAGGTTTATAGTTAGGGCTGGCTCAGATGTATAGTTAGGGCTGGTTCAGGTTTATAGTTAGGGCTGGTTCAGGTTTATAGTTAGGGCTGGTTCAGGTTTATAGTTAGGGCTGGTTCAGGTTTATAGTTAGGACTGGATCAGGTTTATAGTTAGGGCTGGTTCAGGTTTATAGTTAGGGCTGGTTCAGGTTTATAGTTAGGACTGGATCAGGTTTATAGTTAGAGCTGGCTCAGGTTTATAGTTAGGACTGGCTCAGGTTTATAGTTAGGACTGGTTCAGGTTTATAGTTAGGACTGGCTCAGGTTTATAGTTAGGACTGGATCAGGTTTATAGTTAGGGCTGGCTCAGGTTTATAGTTAGAGCTGGCTCAGGTTTATAGTTAGGACTGGCTCAGGTTTATAGTTAGGGCTGGCTCAGGTTTATAGTTAGAGCTGGCTCAGGTTTATAGTTAGGACTGGCTCAGGTTTATAGTTAGGGCTGGCTCAGGTTTATAGTTAGGACTGGATCAGGTTTATAGTTAGGACTGGTTCAGGTTTATAGTTAGAGCTGGCTCAGGTTTATAGTTAGGACTGGCTCAGGTTTATAGTTAGGACTGGTTCAGGTTTATAGTTAGGACTGGCTCAGGTTTATAGTTAGGACTGGATCAGGTTTATAGTTAGGGCTGGTTCAGGTTTCTAGTTAGGACTGGCTCAGGTTTATAGTTAGGGCTGGCTCAGGTTTATAGTTAGGACTGGCTCAGGTTTATAGTTAGGACTGGCTCAGGTTTATAGTTAGGACTGGCTCAGGTTTATAGTTAGGACTGGCTCAGGTTTATAGTTAGGACTGGCTCAGGTTTATAGTTAGGACTGGCTCAGGTTTATAGTTAGGACTGGTTCAGGTTTATAGTTAGGACTGGCTCAGGTTTATAGTTAGGACTGGATCAGGTTTATAGTTAGGGCTGGCTCAGGTTTATAGTTAGAGCTGGCTCAGGTTTATAGTTAGGACTGGCTCAGGTTTATAGTTAGGGCTGGCTCAGGTTTATAGTTAGAGCTGGCTCAGGTTTATAGTTAGGACTGGCTCAGGTTTATAGTTAGGGCTGGCTCAGGTTTATAGTTAGGACTGGATCAGGTTTATAGTTAGGGCTGGCTCAGGTTTATAGTTAGAGCTGGCTCAGGTTTATAGTTAGGACTGGATCAGGTTTATAGTTAGAGCTGGCTCAGGTTTATAGTTAGGACTGGCTCAGGTTTATAGTTAGGACTGGTTCAGGTTATTAGTTAGGACTGGCTCAGGTTTATAGTTAGGACTGGATCAGGTTTATAGTTAGGGCTGGCTCAGGTTTATAGTTAGAGCTGGCTCAGGTTTATAGTTAGGACTGGCTCAGGTTTATAGTTAGGGCTGGCTCAGGTTTATAGTTAGAGCTGGCTCAGGTTTATAGTTAGGACTGGCTCAGGTTTATAGTTAGGGCTGGCTCAGGTTTATAGTTAGGGCTGGCTCAGGTTTACAGTTAGGGCTGGTTCAGGTTTCTAGTTAGGACTGGCTCAGGTTTATAGTTAGGGCTGGCTCAGGTTTATAGTTAGGACTGGCTCAGGTTTATAGTTAGGACTGGCTCAGGTTTATAGTTAGGACTGGCTCAGGTTTATAGTTAGGACTGGCTCAGGTTTATAGTTAGGACTGGCTCAGGTTTATAGTTAGGACTGGTTCAGGTTTATAGTTAGGACTGGCTCAGGTTTATAGTTAGGGCTGGCTCAGGTTTATAGTTAGGGCTGGCTCAGGTTTATAGTTAGAGCTGGCTCAGGTTTATAGTTAGGACTGGCTCAGGTTTATAGTTAGGACTGGTTCAGGTTTATAGTTAGGACTGGCTCAGGTTTATAGTTAGGGCTGGCTCAGGTTTATAGTTAGGGCTGGCTCAGGTTTACAGTTAGGGCTGGTTCAGGTTTCTAGTTAGGACTGGCTCAGGTTTATAGTTAGGGCTGGCTCAGGTTTATAGTTAGGACTGGCTCAGGTTTATAGTTAGGACTGGCTCAGGTTTATAGTTAGGGCTGGTTCAGGTTTATAGTTAGGGCTGGCTCAGGTTTATAGTTAGGACTGGCTCAGGTTTATAGTTAGGGCTGGCTCAGGTTTATAGTTAGGGCTGGCTCAGGTTTACAGTTAGGGCTGGTTCAGGTTTCTAGTTAGGACTGGCTCAGGTTTATAGTTAGGGCTGGCTCAGGTTTATAGTTAGGACTGGCTCAGGTTTATAGTTAGGACTGGCTCAGGTTTATAGTTAGGGCTGGTTCTGTTACGGGTTGTGATCCGACCCCAAGAGCACGACACTAGACAGTGTACTTCTTTAGCTAGAGAACTAGCGTTGTTTATTTACCAACAGAAAATGCAAAGTCCAAAACCACAAACAAAAAACAACTGTCTTAAAACTGACAGCGACAGCTAATCCAATCCCTCCTCTTCCGCACCTCTGCTCACGTAATTGCAGCGTGACTCACTCCTAAGCATAGCTCCGCCTCTCTGTCTCCTGACAGCTCCGTCTGTAGCGTGACTTCAAGGCACGAACCCACGTCGGACGCTATCTGCTCTCCTGCTCTTATCCTCTGCGATCCGCTGATCTGCTTCAGCTGCGAGACACTCCGATTGGCTTCAGGTGTGCGCCGGCACGCGCCTTGCTCGTTCCCTTCGCCTGGCGCGCAGCTCCCTGGCCGCGCGCGCTGATGTCTCGGGTGCCTCCGTGTACCCGGACTGTGGACGGGCTGTTGAATCCACAACAGTACCCCCCCGTCTACGGGAGACCCCTGGCGACTTGCCCGGTTTCTCAGGGTGGGCCCGGTAGAATGCCTCTAGCAGACCAGGGTCCATGATCTGCCGACGTGGCAACCAGCTCCGGTCCTCCGGACCATACCCCTTCCAATCCACCAAGAATTGGTACCCCCGCCCACGTCGTTGAACGTCCAGCACTCGACGAACCTCCCATTGGGGGTGACCCTCCACAAACGTGGGAGGCGGTGGATCCGGGTCCGACGGCATCAGTGGACTGCGGATGACAGGCTTGACCTTGGACACATGGAACACAGGGTGAACTGGCATAGAGGCCGGCAGTCTCAACCTTACCGCCGCTGGATTCAGCACCCTCGTCACTTCGTAGGGCCCCACGAACCGTGGACCCAACTTCTTGGCGTCTGGCAGCGCGGGGAGGTCCTTGGTGGATAGCCAGACCTTCTGCCCCGGGTGGTACACTGGGGCTGGAACGCGTCGACGGTTGGCCCCCCGGCTGCTCCGATCCGTCGCCCGGAGTAGGGCGGCCCTGGTGGTTGCCCAAACGCGGCGACACCTCTCCAGGTGGGACTGCACGGACGGGACCGCCACTTCCGGATGGTGTGCTGGAAACAGAGGCGGCTGGTACCCCAAGGCCGCCTCGAACGGAGAGACGCCCGTAGCCGAGCTCACCAGGGAGTTGATGGAGTACTCCACCCAGGGAAGGAACCGGCTCCAGGCGGACGGATTCCTCGCGGTCATGCAACGGAGCGCTGCCTCCACGCTCTGATTGGTCCGCTCCGTCTGCCCGTTCGTCTGAGGGTGATAACCAGAAGAGAGACTGACCGAAAACCCCAACCCCTTGCCGAACGCCCGCCATACCTGTGATGTAAACTGGGGCCCACGGTCCGAGACGATGTCCTGTGGGAGGCCATGGAGCCGGAACACCTGGGCCATCAGCAGCTCCGCCGTCACCGCCGCCGAAGGAAGCTTGGGAAGAGCCACCAGGTGGACCCCCTTACTGAACCGGTCCACCACCGTCAGCAACACGCTCATCCCCTGGGAGGCCGGCAGCCCGGTCACAAAGTCAACGGCGATGTGGGACCACGGACGGCTCGGAACGGGAAGAGGCTGCAGCAATCCCGCAGGCGCCTGATGACCCGACTTGCTGCGGGCACACACAGAACATGCCTGGACGTACTCCCTCACGTCGCCTCTCATGCCCGGCCACCAGAAGTGCCGGGCCAGGAAAGAGAAGGACCGGTGGACCCCAGGATGGCAGGTCAACCGACTGGCATGACCCCACTTGAGGACCCGACTCCGGACCACCTCCGGGACGAACAGACGACCAGTGGGCACGCCGCTCGGGGCTGGATGATCACGCAGGGCCCTCCGCACCGCCGTCTCTACCCCCCAGGCGACCCGACCAATCACCAGGCCCTCCGGAACGATGGGCGCCGGCACCTCCTCCGTCGGTCCCTCCTCCTGGTACCGTCGGGATAACGCGTCCGCCTTCGTGTTCCGGGACCCCGGCCGATAAGTCAGGGAGAAGTCGAATCGGCTGAGAAACCCGGCCCACCGCACCTGTCGCCCGTTGAGTCGCCTGGTTGACCGAATGTAGGTGAGGTTCCTGTGGTCGGTCCATACCACAAACGGTTGCTCAGCCCCCTCCAACCAATGGCGCCACTCCTCCAGAGCCGCCACCACTGCCAGCAGCTCCCGATTCCCAATATCGTAGTTCCTCTCCGCGGGCAGGAGACGTCGGGAGAAGAAAGCGCAGGGATGTACCTTCTGGTCCTCCAGTGCTCGTTGGGACAGGACTGCCCCCAGCCCGGCGTCCGACGCGTCCACCTCCACGATGAACTGTCTCGTTGGGTCAGGGTGCAGCAACACAGGAGCACTGGTGAACCGCCGCTTCAGCTCCAGAAACGCCCCCTCCGCCTCGGGGGTCCAGGTGAATGGCTGTGCGGGAGACGTCAGGCTGGTCAGCGGCAGCGCCACCGCACTATAATTGCGGACAAACCGCCTATAGAAGTTGGCGAACCCCAGGAACACCTGCAGCTCCCTCCGGGAACTCGGCGTGGGCCACTCCACCACTGCCTGGACCTTCCGTGGGTCGGCCCGAACCTGCCCCCTCTCGACGATAAAACCCAGATATTCCACTGAGTCGGCGTGAAAGAGGCACTTCTCCGCCTTCACATATAGCTGGTTCTGGAGAAGACGTCGTAGTACCTGTCGCACGTGCTGGATGTGCTCCTCGAGGGTCCGGGAGAAGATCAAGATGTCATCCAGGTACACCACCACGAACTCCTCCAGCATGTCCCGGAGCACGTCGTTCATTAACGCCTGGAAGACCCCCGGGGCGTTGGTCAATCCGAACGGCATCACCCGGTACTCGTAGTGCCCCCGAGGCGTCTTGAAGGCGGTCTTCCACTCGTCGCCCTCCCGAATACGCACCAGATGGTAGGCGTTTCTGAGATCCAGTTTAGTGAAGATGGTCGCCTGGGTAAGAGGCTCCATGGTGGAACCCATGAGGGGGAGAGGGTACCGATTCTTCACCGTGATCTCATTCAGCTGTCGGTAGTCTATACACGGACGGAGGCTACCATCCTTCTTCTTGACAAAAAAAAACCCAGCGGCCACGGGTGAAGATGAGGGACGAATCAACCCTGCTGCCAGTGATTCTGTGATGTAGGACTCCATGGCCGCCTTCTCTGGTAGGGACAAACTGTACAGCCGGCTGCTGGGTAGAGTAGCCCCAGCGCGAAGGTCGATGGCACAATCGTACGGTCGGTGTGGAGGAAGAGACTGTGCTCGGACCTTGCTGAAAACCTCCCCCAGGTCCTGGTAGACCGCTGGCACCGATGTCAAGTCCGGGAGTGGACCCCGCAAAGCAACCTGGGAAGCCCTTCCCGGGGCGGACCGGAGGCACTGGGCGTGACATGCAGCTCCCCACTCCAGTATGGTCCCGAATGCCCAGGAGATGCGAGGCTCGTGCTCTAACAACCAGGAATGTCCCAACACCACCGGAGCCGCTGGAGACTGGAGCAGGTAGAACTGGCGACTCTCGACGTGGTTCCCTGCCACCGTGAGGACCACTGGATGAGTACACCAAGTGACCTGGGCCAACCGCCGATCATCCAGGCCGAATGCCTCCCGTGGCTCCTCCAACTCCATGGTCGGGATCCCGGCCTTTGCAGCGAACGCGATGTCCATGAAGCAGGCGTCCGCTCCGGAGTCGACGAGAGCCCCCACCTCAATTCGTTGGTCCGCCCAGGCCAGACTGACCCTCATATGCCGGCCCGGCGGTGCAGAACGGGAGTCGGCGAGGCGGCTCACTAGAACCCCCCGTGGTTCAAGTGAGCCTGGGCTTTTGGGTGGGCGGGGCAGTTACGGCGTAGGTGACCCTTCTGGCCACACAAAAAACACTGTCCTGCCCGAAAACGGGCCTCCCGCTCCTCCGGACCGAGGCGTGTGCGTCCCAGCTGCATCGGCTCCTCCCCTTCTGTTCCCTGGCTCGAGACGGGGCCCTCCCGGCTTGGAGGGACCGGTTGGAACGCCCCGGGGACCCATTCCCAGGCTCTGGAACGCTGAGGACTCGAGCCCCGCCCTCTGGGATTCCGCTCCCGCCTCCGTTCCTCGAACCGCTCGTCAATACGCAGGGCGAGCGCCACGAGCTCGTCAAATGAAGTGGGCTCCTCTCTGGTTGCGAGCTGATCCCGAACAGCCTCGCTAAGCCCCGCCCGGAAGGTAACTCGCAGCGCCGGATCATTCCACCCGCTCTCCGCGGCGGCCAGTCGGAACTCCACTACATAGTCCGTCACTCGGCCATTCCCCTGCCGAATGGTGGCCAGTTGGGCTCCGGGTTCTGGGCCTCGGGAGGGATGGTGGAAAAGCCACCGGAGCTCCGCCACAAACTCCTTGTAGGTGTGTCGGAATCCGACTCCTCTGGTCCACGCCGCCGCCGCCCACTGTGCCGCCCGACCCGTGAGCAAGTTCGTGATATAGGCGATCCTGGAAGCGTCCGACACGAACCGGCTGGGTTGGTGAGTGAAAACCAGCTCACACTGCATCAAAAAAACCTCACAGGTCTCGAAATCTCCCCCGAACAGCTGCGGGCTGGCCAAACAAGGTTCAGCAGATGCCGCTCGTAGCCCAGACGTCGGCACCGGTGCGGGTGGCTCCGGTGGTGGAGTGGAACGGACCACAGTCAGCGCCCGAAGCTGAGCTAGTAACTCCGTATGCTGGACAGCCGACGCTGCCTGGAGTCGCGCCATCTTCTCCACTGACCTGTTGAGACTCTGGACCTGTTCCTGGAGCTCCTGGATGGCGGTTGCTGCTGCCTCCAACTGGTGAGAATGGCCATCCGTCACCACCAACTGATGTTCTAGAACGGTCCGGTACGTTGAGTCTGTGTCGGCTGAGGTCTCCATTTGGTGGGTTCGTACTGTTACGGGTTGTGATCCGACCCCAAGAGCACGACACTAGACAGTGTACTTCTTTAGCTAGAGAACTAGCGTTGTTTATTTACCAACAGAAAATGCAAAGTCCAAAACCACAAACAAAAAACAACTGTCTTAAAACTGACAGCGACAGCTAATCCAATCCCTCCTCTTCCGCACCTCTGCTCACGTAATTGCAGCGTGACTCACTCCTAAGCATAGCTCCGCCTCTCTGTCTCCTGACAGCTCCGTCTGTAGCGTGACTTCAAGGCACGAACCCACGTCGGACGCTATCTGCTCTCCTGCTCTTATCCTCTGCGATCCGCTGATCTGCTTCAGCTGCGAGACACTCCGATTGGCTTCAGGTGTGCGCCGGCACGCGCCTTGCTCGTTCCCTTCGCCTGGCGCGCAGCTCCCTGGCCGCGCGCGCTGATGTCTCGGGTGCCTCCGTGTACCCGGACTGTGGACGGGCTGTTGAATCCACAACAGGTTCAGGTTTATAGTTAGGGCTGGCTCAGGTTTATAGTTAGGGCTGGCTCAGGTTTATAGTTAGGGCTGGCTCAGGTTTATAGTTAGGGCTGGATCAGGTTTATAGTTAGGGCTGGCTCAGGTTTCTATAGTTAGGGCTGGCTCAGGTTTCTATAGTTAGGGCTGGCTCAGGTTTATAGTTAGGGCTGGCTCAGGTTTATAGTTAGGGCTGGCTCAGGTTTATAGTTAGGACTGGTTCAGGTTTATAGTTAGGACTGGCTCAGGTTTATAGTTAGGACTGGATCAGGTTTATAGTTAGGGCTGGCTCAGGTTTATAGTTAGAGCTGGCTCAGGTTTATAGTTAGGGCTGGCTCAGGTTTATAGTTAGAGCTGGCTCAGGTTTATAGTTAGGACTGGCTCAGGTTTATAGTTAGGACTGGTTCAGGTTTATAGTTAGGACTGGCTGAGGTTTATAGTTAGGACTGGCTCAGGTTTATAGTTAGGACTGGTTCAGGTTTATAGTTAGGGCTGGCTCAGGTTTATAGTTAGAGCTGGCTCAGGTTTATAGTTAGGGCTGGTTCAGGTTTATAGTTAGGACTGGTTCAGGTTTATAGTTAGGACTGGCTCAGGTTTATAGTTAGGGCTGGCTCAGGTTTATAGTTAGGACTGGTTCAGGTTTATAGTTAGGGCTGGCTCAGGTTTATAGTTAGGGCTGGCTCAGGTTTATAGTTAGGGCTGGCTCAGGTTTATAGTTAGGACTGGTTCAGGTTTATAGTTAGGACTGGTTCAGGTTTATAGTTAGGGCTGGCTCAGGTTTATAGTTAGGAATGGCTCAGGTTTATAGTTAGGGCTGGCTCAGATTTATAGTTAGGGCTGTCTCAGGTTTATAGTTAGGGCTGTCTCAGGTTTATAGTTAGGGCTGGCTCAGATGTATAGTTAGGGCTGGTTCAGGTTTATAGTTAGGGCTGGTTCAGGTTTATAGTTAGGGCTGGTTCAGGTTTATAGTTAGGGCTGGTTCATGTTTATAGTTAGGACTGGATCAGGTTTATAGTTAGGGCTGGTTAAGGTTTATAGTTAGGGCTGGTTCAGGTTTATAGTTAGGACTGGATCAGGTTTATAGTTAGAGCTGGCTCAGGTTTATAGTTAGGACTGGCTCAGGTTTATAGTTAGGACTGGTTCAGGTTTATAGTTAGGACTGGCTCAGGTTTATAGTTAGGACTGGATCAGGTTTATAGTTAGGGCTGGCTCAGGTTTATAGTTAGAGCTGGCTCAGGTTTATAGTTAGGACTGGCTCAGGTTTATAGTTAGGGCTGGCTCAGGTTTATAGTTAGAGCTGGCTCAGGTTTATAGTTAGGACTGGCTCAGGTTTATAGTTAGGGCTGGCTCAGGTTTATAGTTAGGACTGGATCAGGTTTATAGTTAGGACTGGTTCAGGTTTATAGTTAGAGCTGGCTCAGGTTTATAGTTAGGACTGGCTCAGGTTTATAGTTAGGACTGGTTCAGGTTTATAGTTAGGACTGGCTCAGGTTTATAGTTAGGACTGGATCAGGTTTATAGTTAGAGCTGGCTCAGGTTTATAGTTAGGACTGGCTCAGGTTTATAGTTAGGACTGGTTCAGGTTTATAGTTAGGACTGGATCAGGTTTATAGTTAGGGCTGGTTCAGGTTTATAGTTAGGGCTGGTTCAGGTTTATAGTTAGGACTGGATCAGGTTTATAGTTAGAGCTGGCTCAGGTTTATAGTTAGGACTGGCTCAGGTTTATAGTTAGGACTGGTTCAGGTTTATAGTTAGGACTGGCTCAGGTTTATAGTTAGGACTGGATCAGGTTTATAGTTAGGGCTGGCTCAGGTTTATAGTTAGAGCTGGCTCAGGTTTATAGTTAGGACTGGCTCAGGTTTATAGTTAGGGCTGGCTCAGGTTTATAGTTAGAGCTGGCTCAGGTTTATAGTTAGGACTGGCTCAGGTTTATAGTTAGGGCTGGCTCAGGTTTATAGTTAGGACTGGATCAGGTTTATAGTTAGGGCTGGCTCAGGTTTATAGTTAGAGCTGGCTCAGGTTTATAGTTAGGACTGGATCAGGTTTATAGTTAGAGCTGGCTCAGGTTTATAGTTAGGACTGGCTCAGGTTTATAGTTAGGACTGGTTCAGGTTTATAGTTAGGACTGGCTCAGGTTTATAGTTAGGACTGGATCAGGTTTATAGTTAGGGCTGGCTCAGGTTTATAGTTAGAGCTGGCTCAGGTTTATAGTTAGGACTGGCTCAGGTTTATAGTTAGGGCTGGCTCAGGTTTATAGTTAGAGCTGGCTCAGGTTTATAGTTAGGACTGGCTCAGGTTTATAGTTAGGGCTGGCTCAGGTTTATAGTTAGGGCTGGCTCAGGTTTACAGTTAGGGCTGGTTCAGGTTTCTAGTTAGGACTGGCTCAGGTTTATAGTTAGGGCTGGCTCAGGTTTATAGTTAGGACTGGCTCAGGTTTATAGTTAGGACTGGCTCAGGTTTATAGTTAGGACTGGCTCAGGTTTATAGTTAGGACTGGCTCAGGTTTATAGTTAGGACTGGCTCAGGTTTATAGTTAGGACTGGTTCAGGTTTATAGTTAGGACTGGCTCAGGTTTATAGTTAGGGCTGGCTCAGGTTTATAGTTAGGGCTGGCTCAGGTTTATAGTTAGAGCTGGCTCAGGTTTATAGTTAGGACTGGCTCAGGTTTATAGTTAGGACTGGTTCAGGTTTATAGTTAGGACTGGCTCAGGTTTATAGTTAGGGCTGGCTCAGGTTTATAGTTAGGGCTGGCTCAGGTTTACAGTTAGGGCTGGTTCAGGTTTCTAGTTAGGACTGGCTCAGGTTTATAGTTAGGGCTGGCTCAGGTTTATAGTTAGGACTGGCTCAGGTTTATAGTTAGGACTGGCTCAGGTTTATAGTTAGGGCTGGTTCAGGTTTATAGTTAGGGCTGGCTCAGGTTTATAGTTAGGGCTGGCTCAGGTTTATAGTTAGGGCTGGCTCAGGTTTATAGTTAGGGCTGGATCAGGTTTATAGTTAGGGCTGGCTCAGGTTTCTATAGTTAGGGCTGGCTCAGGTTTCTATAGTTAGGGCTGGCTCAGGTTTATAGTTAGGGCTGGCTCAGGTTTATAGTTAGGGCTGGCTCAGGTTTATAGTTAGGACTGGTTCAGGTTTATAGTTAGGACTGGCTCAGGTTTATAGTTAGGACTGGATCAGGTTTATAGTTAGGGCTGGCTCAGGTTTATAGTTAGAGCTGGCTCAGGTTTATAGTTAGGGCTGGCTCAGGTTTATAGTTAGAGCTGGCTCAGGTTTATAGTTAGGACTGGCTCAGGTTTATAGTTAGGACTGGTTCAGGTTTATAGTTAGGACTGGCTCAGGTTTATAGTTAGGACTGGCTCAGGTTTATAGTTAGGACTGGTTCAGGTTTATAGTTAGGGCTGGCTCAGGTTTATAGTTAGAGCTGGCTCAGGTTTATAGTTAGGGCTGGTTCAGGTTTATAGTTAGGACTGGTTCAGGTTTATAGTTAGGACTGGCTCAGGTTTATAGTTAGGGCTGGCTCAGGTTTATAGTTAGGACTGGTTCAGGTTTATAGTTAGGGCTGGCTCAGGTTTATAGTTAGGGCTGGCTCAGGTTTATAGTTAGGGCTGGCTCAGGTTTATAGTTAGGACTGGTTCAGGTTTATAGTTAGGACTGGTTCAGGTTTATAGTTAGGGCTGGCTCAGGTTTATAGTTAGGAATGGCTCAGGTTTATAGTTAGGGCTGGCTCAGGTTTATAGTTAGAGCTGGCTCAGGTTTATAGTTAGGACTGGCTCAGGTATATAGTTAGGACTGGTTCAGGTTTATAGTTAGGACTGGCTCAGGTTTATAGTTAGGGCTGGCTCAGGTTTATAGTTAGGGCTGGCTCAGGTTTACAGTTAGGGCTGGTTCAGGTTTCTAGTTAGGACTGGCTCAGGTTTATAGTTAGGGCTGGCTCAGGTTTATAGTTAGGACTGGTTCAGGTTTATAGTTAGGACTGGCTCAGGTTTATAGTTAGGACTGGCTCAGGTTTATAGTTAGGACTGGCTCAGGTTTATAGTTAGGACTGGCTCAGGTTTATAGTTAGGGCTGGCTCAGGTTTATAGTTAGGGCTGGCTCAGGTTTATAGTTAGGACTGGTTCAGGTTTATAGTTAGGACTGGCTCAGGTTTATAGTTAGGACTGGCTCAGGTTTATAGTTAGGGCTGGTTCAGGTTTATAGTTAGGGCTGGCTCAGGTTTATAGTTAGGGCTGGTTCAGGTTTATAGTTAGGGCTGGCTCAGGTTTATAGTTAGGGCTGGCTCAGGTTTATAGTTAGGGCTGGCTCAGGTTTATAGTTAGGACTGGTTCAGGTTTATAGTAAGGGCTGGCTCAGGTTTATAGTTAGGGCTGGCTCAGGTTTATAGTTAGGGCTGGCTCAGGTTTATAGTTAGGGCTGGCTCAGGTTTATAGTTAGGGCTGGCTCAGGTTTATAGTTAGGACTGGTTCAGGTTTATAGTTAGGGCTGGCTCAGGTTTATAGTTAGGGCTGGCTCAGGTTTATAGTTAGGGCTGGCTCAGGTTTATAGTTAGGACTGGTTCAGGTTTATAGTTAGGACTGGCTCAGGTTTATAGTTAGGGCTGGTTCAGGTTTATAGTTAGGGCTGGCTCAGGTTCATAGTTAGGACTGGTTCAGGTTTATAGTTAGGACTGGCTCAGGTTTATAGTTAGGGCTGGTTCAGGTTTATAGTTAGGGCTGGTTCAGGTTTATAGTTAGGACTGGTTCAGGTTTATAGTTAGGACTGGCTCAGGTTTATAGTTAGGGCTGGTTCAGGTTTATAGTTAGGGCTGGCTCAGGTTTATAGTTAGGACTGGCTCAGGTTTATAGTTAGAACTGGTTCAGGTTTATAGTTAGGACTGGTTCAGGTTTATAGTTAGGACTGGCTCAGGTTTATAGTTAGGGCTGGTTCAGTTTTATAGTTAGGGCTGGCTCAGGTTTATAGTTAGGACTGTTTCAGGTTTATAGTTAGGGCTGGCTCAGGTTTATAGTTAGGACTGGATCAGGTTTATAGTTAGGGCTGGCTCAGGTTTATAGTTAGGGCTGGCTCAGGTTTATAGTTAGGGCTGGCTCAGGTTTATAGTTAGGACTGGTTCAGGTTTATAGTTAGGACTGGCTCAGGTTTATAGTTAGGGCTGGTTCAGGTTTATAGTTAGGACTGGCTCAGGTTTATAGTTAGAACTGGTTCAGGTTTATAGTTAGGACTGGTTCAGGTTTATAGTTAGGACTGGCTCAGGTTTATAGTTAGGGCTGGTTCAGTTTTATAGTTAGGGCTGGCTCAGGTTTATAGTTAGGACTGTTTCAGGTTTATAGTTAGGGCTGGCTCAGGTTTATAGTTAGGACTGGATCAGGTTTATAGTTAGGGCTGGCTCAGGTTTATAGTTAGGGCTGGCTCAGGTTTATAGTTAGGGCTGGCTCATGTTTATAGTTAGGACTGGTTCAGGTTTATAGTTAGGACTGGCTCAGGTTTATAGTTAGGGCTGGTTCAGGTTTATAGTTAGGGCTGGTTCAGGTTTATAGTTAGGACTGGTTCAGGTTTATAGTTAGGACTGGCTCAGGTTTATAGTTAGGGCTGGTTCAGGTTTATAGTTAGGACTGGTTCAGGTTTATAGTTAGGACTGGCTCAGGTTTATAGTTAGGGCTGGTTCAGGTTTATAGTTAGGGCTGGCTCAGGTTTATAGTTAGGACTGGTTCAGGTTTATAGTTAGGGCTGGTTCAGGTTTATAGTTAGGACTGGTTCAGGTTTATAGTTAGGACTGGCTCAGGTTTATAGTTAGGGCTGGTTCAGGTTTATAGTTAGGGCTGGCTCAGGTTTATAGTTAGGACTGGCTCAGGTTCATAGTTAGAACTGGTTCAGGTTTATAGTTAGGACTGGTTCAGGTTTATAGTTAGGACTGGCTCAGGTTTATAGTTAGGGCTGGTTCAGGTTTATAGTTAGGGCTGGCTCAGGTTTATAGTTAGGACTGGTTCAGGTTTATAGTTAGGACTGGCTCAGGTTTATAGTTAGGGCTGGTTCAGGTTTATAGTTAGGGCTGGCTCAGGTTTATAGTTAGGACTGTTTCAGGTTTATAGTTAGGGTTGGCTCAGGCCGGCCCTGGTCCAGTCTCTAGATATGCTGCCATAGGCCTAGACTGATGGGGAACATCTTAGTATACACTGAGCTCCTCTCTCCTCTTCTCTCTCTCCTCTTCTCTCTCTCCTCTTCTCTCTCTCCTCTTCTCTCTCTCCTCTTCTCTCTCTCCTCTTCTCTCTCTCCTTCTGGATGAATTAATGTCTCTTTAATGCACATTACTAATTCTACTTCCTCTCAGGAGCCTCTGTGCTTCCTTTCCTCAAGCTTCATGGATCGTGGCTGTCTGGACCCGGTCCTGCCTCCTGCGTCCGTGGCCCTTCCTGCTCCCTCCTGCCACCTGCTCTCTGCTCTCTGCCTTGGGCCCTGGGCCCTGCATCCTGGGCCCTGCATCCTGGGCCCTGCATCCTGGGCCCTGCATCCTGGGCCCTGCATCCTGGGTCCTGCTCCCTGCCATGGTGGCCCTGCTGATGCCCCTCATCTCTGCCTCTGTCTGCTGTCATGGATCGTGGTCATCTGGGTCGTGGTCCATGCCTACTACTCATTACATGAATAATTTCATATTCATTGAATGTGCTGTAACTCTGTTACATTGATTCTGGTCACATGACATCTATTGCTTCTGTCCATCCGGGGAGAGGGATCCTCCTCTGTTGCTCTCCTGAAGGTTTCTTCCCCTTTCTTTTCCCTGTAAAAGGGTTTTCACTACTATTTTTGGGGAGTTTTTCCTGATCCGATGTGAGGTCCCGGGACAGGGATGTCGTATGTGTATAGATTGTAAAGCCCTAAGAGGATAATCTGTATTTGTGATTATATATACAATAAACTGAATTGAATTGAACTGAAAAGTGAGAAAAACTAATTCTGATCATCCACTTTCAAGTCTGATCTTTATTGTTTTATCTCCTGCATTATGACTTAAGAACAGGGGAAAGAAAAGTTTTGGCAGGATTTATTTTTTCTTCATCTTTGAAAACAGGTGGGAAAAAAGATCTTGGGAGTCAATGTTTTTTTCAGGACTTTTCAAGTGAAAGAAAAGATTCCGCCAGGATAATCTATTTTTTTTTCATCTTTGAAATTAAAGTGTACGGAGAAATCACAGAATCATTTTTTAATTAACTTTCCTCTCAGTACTTCCTTTATACTCACTTTTTTTAGATGAGAATGGTATCAGTATGCTGACCTCAATCATTGAAACATAGCAAATAAGCTTCCAGAAACTATTCCTAAAAGAAAATATTGTGTGGTTGTGAAATGCTCTTTATTTAAAAAATGTTAATTTAAAATGTCTTAGCATCTGGTTGCTCCTCCTTTTCTTAAAGCCAGCTTATTTTCCTTTGACTACTTTCAGGAAATAGCAGTTAATGATTTTCTCTGACACATACAATGTTCTTGCTATTTTACTGTAAAATCCACAATACAGAAGGGTGTAACGAGTTAAAAAAAATTGTTACTGCTTAATATCCTACAGCAGGATATGGATTTAATGCGATGAAATAAAAAGTATAAAAAAATGTACTTCATACATGTATCCTAGAGGAAGATAGAGAGACATAGACATATGAAAAGTGAAAGAAGAATTTAATTATTAAAAGGTAAAAGTATGTATGTCCTGCTCTGTGAAAATGTCCCATTAGCTGCCTGCTGACTTCAGCACACTGATGTCTAACTAATGTCAAGCTCAGCAGGTGGTTTAATCTGGAAAAGATTAACAAATTGGTATGATCATAATTCATTATTAGCGTAAAATATCATCTCAGATAACGTATTGCTGGTGTGTTGCAAATCTCTGAACCATTTAAAGAATTGATTTGTAATGATTTTAGCTGCTGAACACACATTTGGAGAGAATATGGTCAAATTTGATGACAATAACAATTATATACGGGTTGCTACTTTATTGATTTTGTTGAGCTGAGGCCGATTTCTTTAATTCATAGATTTATTCAGTGCAAAACTATTAATAATTTTAATTATGCTATTTTGTATTACTCTTCGATGAAATACAATATGTGCCAGTACTCGTGAAAAAGAGCAGAATAGAGGACGTTTGTAATGTTGAAGTTTCTGCTTACTGTTATCTTAAATCTAAGTGGCTGGTGGGGCTCAGTTAGGCCGAGAAAGCAGCAACACCAAGGCTGAAGGCCTGAGCACGTCTGAAGGCAGATGTGGTTCTGGTTCTCAGTGTCATGGCTGCATCAAACTAGTTTGTTTCCAATCAAGCAAATTGAAATCTCCCAAAAAAGAAATGCAAATTAGCTCTGTTTCCTTCCACTGTAACAAGGCTTCACTCATGTTGCATACCATATGTAAATATATAACAAACGTAATTATTCTAACCCAAACCATGAACCTAACCAAGTTGTTTAATTTAAGATTCTGCCCATGCAGGGCCCCATATGAGCCCCGTGAGGTGTCATCTTTAATGCTTTTAATTTCCTACCTATTCCAAATCAAGTAAACTTGTTTTCACCTTTAAAAGTCTATTTTCATTCAGCTTAAAACCATCACAATTTACAATAAAAAGTCCAGCAATGGCTGAGGCACCCATCCTAGCCACTAGTGTTCCCAAACTGCAGGGCACCACCTCCCGACTGTTTGCAGCAGGTATGTAACTACAGCTTTGAACAAGGCAAAGCTTCAGGTCAGGGCCAGCGTTGTCCAGTTCACTCAACTGAGCAAATCAATACAGAGAGAGAACGCTGTGTATCATAATGGAACAAATCAAACAGACTGCATGAGGATAATGAATATCTGGAGGGGAGCATGATACTGGTGCTTTAGGTAATAGACTTAGCCCTGATGTGCTATTTCAGTTAATAGTCTAATCCAGTCCCATGCCTGCTCTCACCAGGTTATAGCCCTATCCCTGCCACAGCCTATTCACAGAGATAACAAACGAGCATGGTGATGGGCTGTATATCCCTCCTCAGCCTGATAAGAAACCGGCAGGGAAATTAAATTCTGCTTTTGCTGAAACATTATGATTTATGGATTGGGAGCACAGCACTGGTGGCCTGCGCTGTGTCCACGTGCACTCATATCTGTGTGTGTGTGTGTGTGTGTCCGTGTGGAAAGAACAATGTGTGCATGTTTACGTGCAAGTACTGTATGCATGTGTGTGTGCGTTCAGAGAAAGCAGCATGTCCATTGTGTGTTTGTGGGTGTGTGTGTGTCTGAGTGTGAGTGTGAGTGAGTGTAATGTAAAGCAATGTGAGCGGTTAGTTAATTCAATCCGGGTTAGTTTATACTATCTGTGATAGTAATTATCCTCTTATATAGAATTACAATAATAAGTCAATCGTATTGTTTTTCTTATTTCTCCCACACTTTTTGAAATTACTTATCTCTTTACAACACACTGCTATGTCCAGGAATAAACCAACCTCTATATCAATAAAATTAAAAACATTTAAAATGTAAATTAGAATTAATTAATCACAAATTCACATTTAACATAAATATTCTATAACACTTAAATCTAACCTTCACTATTGAGCATTAATAAGCAGAACAGCATGTTGAGAATGTTTAATGATACCTCAACACAAAGATACTTCTCCTTTTTTAAATTTGATTGTTCCATGCATCCACCAAAGTTACAAAACAAAAACAAAATACTGTTACAGTGAAATTGGGATTTTAATTTATTGTGTGTAAATGTACCAATTAGAGGAGGAATTCAACTTTATGACAAATGTAGTTGTAACACTACGCCATAAATGACATCATACGTACAGCGTAACCATCCCCGACACTACGCCATTCAATGAAATGTGTTGTTGAAGATTCACTGTGGAAATCAGCTGGGAATCCCGCTTCACCTGGTGTGAACTTCCTGCAGTGGAAAACCAAATCCAGAAATTAAAATGGTGAGTGAGTGTAGTGGAGTCGAGCTGAACCATGCCGTGTAAAGGAAGCAAAATATAGGTCAAATTTCAAAAACACTGGATCCATCCTACATAAGATACACTCATTTATTTATTAAGACTCCACTCCTCCAGTTTGTTTTCTCAAACCCAGGCCAAAACAACCCTGATGGCACTGGGCTGCTTATGACCAGTACACGTCCTGTTTACTGAGGGATTACACATGGCTGCAGTCCTGTTCTATTGTAAATGATGTAGTGTTATAAAGCATTAAATAGCTACTAATAGAAGGTTACTTCCGGATCTTGGAAATAATACTTTGACAAAGAAATTGTAACTCAAGGGGCCCTCAGTAGATTTCTTTGGAGCTTTCATCAACACAGAGTTTTCTTAGCTGTCATGGAGAGGTATGTATTCAGAAATAAGTATTTCTAATAAAATACACACAATTATAATTAATAAACATATTGTACAATTAACCCAAACATACTGCTAAATATATATACATACATTTTATACGATAACTGTTTTACATTAATTTATTAATGTAATTTAATTAAAACAATAAGTTAAACCCACCCACATCCACCTTACATTGATTTATAATATGCATTTATTAGGTGTTTATATACAGCTTATAAATGAGGATGGTATAAAATAAACTGCTCACACACACACACACACACACACACAGACACACACACAGACACAAACAGACACACACACAGACACACACACAGACACACACACAGACACACACACAGACACACACAGACACACACACAGACACACACACACACACACACAGACACACGCACAGACACACGCACAGACACACGCACACACACACACACAGACACACACACACACAGACACACACAGACACACACACAGACACACACACAGACACACGCACAGACACACACACAGACACACACCAGACACACACAGACACACACAGACACACACACAGACACACACACAGACACACACAGACACACACACACACACACAGACACACACACAGACACACACAGACACACACAGACACACACACACACACACAGACACACACACAGACACAGCAGTACGGAAAGCAGCACAACGATTTCAGGAGCTCTTCATGATTTGTCTGTGCCTCTGTGTGTGTGTGTGTGTGTGTGTGTGTGTGTGTGTGTGTGTGTGTGTGTGTGTGAGTGTGTGTAAAATGTTATTGGCGAGAGAGCAGCACAACTCAATTGACCTCAGGGTCAAACCACTTGACCTCTGACCTCCCTGAGGTTTGCCCTCTCTCACGTGCACCCACCCAGACAGAGAGAGAGAGAGAGAGAGAGAGAGACAGAGAGAGAGAGAGAGAGAGAGAGAGAGAGAGAGAGAGAGAGAGAGAGAGAGAGAGAGAGACAGAGAGAGAGAGAGACAGAGAGAGAGAGAGAGAGAGAGAGAGAGAGAGAGAGAGAGAGAGAGAGAGAGAGAGAGAGAGAGAGAGAGAGAGAGAGAGAGAGAGCTGTAGTATAGATGTTGTTCTGTCAAGTGATCACTTCATTTCCACAATGGTGCACAAACAAATACAACTGCAGTGTGTGTTTTAAACAGTACACCTTCCTAACAAACATGTGCTGTGTGTGTGTGTGTGTGTGTTTGTGTGTGTTTGTGTGTGTGTGCGTGTGTGTGTGTGTGTGTGTGTGTGTGTGTTTGTGTGTGTGTGTGTGTGTGTTTGTGTGTGTTTGTGTGTGTGTGCGTGTGTGTGTGTGTGTGTGTGTGTTTGTGTGTGTTTGTGTGTGTGCGTGTGCGGTGCGTGTGTGTGTGTGTGTGTTTGTGTGTGCGTGTGCGGTGCATGTGTGTGTGTGCGTGTGCGGTGCGTCTGTGTGTGTGTGTGTGTGTTTGTGTGTGCGTGTGCGGTGCATGTGTGTGTGTGGCAGAAGCACTGTACTGGTAAACTGGTGCATAGATAATAGGTGGAAACAGGAATATTAGCCTTATGTAGGCACCTTATGTACAAATATGGAGATATCTGAATATACTCTGTTGTATCATCAATTATAATTCTGATTCATTACAACTTTCCTTTCTATGAAGTGATGTCATCAAATTCCCAGATTGCTGAAATTATCTTGATGATAACAATATTTCATCATCGGTAGAAACAATGGTCCAAATGTCCCAAAATAGTATCTTTACCATAATTAGTGTGTGCATCAAACCCACAACATGGACATATTCTACATTAAAACATGTTGTGCTGCGTTGTGGATTGGTTTGATAGATTATCAGGTATGACAAAACATGTCTGCAAAAATAAGTGTTTAAGTTTTGGAAACTTCCTTTTTCCAGCAACATCACATCACTTCCCATGGCACATTCAGTTGATACAGTTCTTTTATCATAACTAAATTCATTACACTTCTCGGATACTGGCATACGCTATTCAGCTGTTACACTTATTATAAGTAGTTATCATGGAATATATGCATATTCATCACAAAATATTATAGCAATACTGAATATTTCAGAGATACATGATTGCTACTTAATATATATTTTGATCAAAAGGCAATTAGCCATTGTAGGTAAACCTCCAACCATACTGTGGCCTTAGAGTTGATTTTCAACATCAATCTGTGGAGAGTGTCCAAAGTCTTTCTGTCTGGTTATTGCCTTTTCATTATTTTATTATGAATTATTGAGTTATTATTAGCCAATTTATTTATTTTCATTTAAATCTCTTTACGCTTTTTTTGCAGATTCACTTTAGTAATGAGCAAATTACATACATTGGTAATATATTTCCAGTCATTTGTTTATTCAACACATTTGTTTTGATGATGATGATGCTGGACGCCATCCAACACCAACTCTTCCACAGTGAAGATTTGGTGATGCTTTAATTTGTCTCTACTCATTTAAAATAAAACTCAATAATCTGGCACCTCTAGGGTCTTAGGGCAATACACTACAGGCAGAAATGTTTTTATTTTGAGATTTTTTACTATTTTCTTTCATAATATGTCTTCTTTCAGAACTATAGTTGAAAGAAAACATCCCAAATAAACAATAAGGTGTTTATTGCACGACTTTGATTTTGTGTCTGTGGATTTGTCCTGAATTCTCATTTACATAACATATCAGAAAACTTGCAATGCATAACATAATTGTCTTAATGTAATGTAATTGGGGAAGTTTAATGGTGACATCAATTATGTAATTAACAATAAAGGCTGTTTCTCTAAGACTCTGAGCCAGACGTCTTAACTTAAAGGGCACTTACATGCATCTAATTCACTCCAATCTTCTGAAGGATTTTACAGAGGGATTTGTTCATATATTCCTAGATGTTGCGTTTAAATATCAATATTTTAATTGCCAGTATTTTCAGATTGTTTATGAATGATAATTAGTTAACTCAATGAAGCAAGAATGTTTAACCTGGTTTTATGTTCAAATTTGTGCTGTGGAAAAAAAAAATCTTAATAATTGTCCTAATTTAGATAATCGACTGGGAAAGTGTCATGGTGATATGTGTTAGATGTTCATCCCTCTTCCCTTGAACACGTTGTATGGTGTTCTGGGTCTCCGTCTCTCCTCACTGACTGAGTCTCACCTCCTCTTGACTCCTGGTGTTGGCCTGCTGGACCTCCTGGTGTGCAGCTGAACCTCGACACCCAGCGCCCTCCCTTCTTCGCCTGCCTCGCTCTCTCGTTCATCTCTTCTTGATCTCCACGACTTGCTTCCATCTTCTTCTACCCTCTCAGCTCTTTTTGCTTCCCACTTCCTCGTCTTTACATGTTGTGTTCGCCTCCCTTTCTACTTCTCCCCGCATTGCTCCCTCTCCTTCCCGCATCACCTCCCTCCTCCCCCTGCCCACCTCTCCCTCGCTCCCCATCTCTGTCGCTGTTGGCAGCCTATTTAAATGCTCCATTGGAGAAGGATTAAGGTTTATGCAAGGTCAGTGTGGGATGTGATAATTATAATCACAGCTTTTTGCCTGGCCAATGACGGCCATTTGTTATTCTCAGCTCAGTGGCTTCAGAAGCCCCTGGGGGGGAGCTGGTGGGAGGTGTTGACAAGAGGCTGGCTGATTTACTGGGCCTCCTCCTCCCCCCCTCTCCCAACACAGAGCTGGCTTTGGGCTTTGCATGTCTCTCCCCCTGTCTCCTTCTCCTCCTCTCCCGGTCCATCCCTTCTTTCCAGTTTTTTTTGTACAGTATATCCATCTCTCGTCTTTTCCTTCCTCATCAACACTTTTAAGCCACCTTTACTTTTGCAAAATGTCAGTAAAATAGAAAAAAAGCCACAATCGTTATTATTTGATCCGTATTTGTATTCTCTAAAACAGCTGGCTAACTTTTACTTTATATATTTGTAGTTATTCTGTAATTTTTAACGTTTAACTATTGAAGGCAGCGGTCCATTTGCTGTAGGAGTAGTTTCTACACGTTCTCACTGCTAACAGTATGCAGTCTGGACCCCTCGGCACTGGATCCCCTGGATCTAGTGTTTGTTTTAATCTGCAGGATAGACTTCAATACATAGTTACGTTACAAGGTTATTTTGTTGTAATTGTACACCAAAATGCAGATTACAGTCCCATCTGCTCACATAACAAAACAAAATGTGTTTGTCTGACCCCTCCTCCCTGTGCAGCCCTCCTCCTTTCCTCCCGTCATGAGTAGTACAGCCAGATTAACTGTTGTTTTGGAAGTCTTGCACGTCCAAAACCAGAGGGTAGGTAAAGCGGTGTAGTTCGACATGAAGGGCCACCGACCACTCGTGATCTGACCTCATTTTCCTGCACCACATGAACAAGTACGTCATTTCTGTTTGCAAAGATCTAATTAGTTCAAACGGAGGGAGGCAGCACTGCTCTTCCAGTGTGAGGCCTGAAGGAAATGAAAAGAGGAAGAATGAAAAGAAGTGTGTCAAGATGTTTGACACACTTGTAATATTGTTCAATGGAGAGCTTAAGCAACTTGAGAAGCAATGTGAGAAATAAAGGCAGAACAGAAGGAGAGCGGCGGCTTTGTGTTTATCTGTCGGCTGTGTCTCGACTGGTTGGAGTGATCAGAGCGCCATGCGTCATCGATGTATTCAGAGCGGTCCTCTCTTGATCGGATGGCCCATGTTAATGCATTGAAGTGTTATGTACGCAGGCTCATATCTTTTGTAATTCTTATAGACTTTTTTTTAAACCGTTGTATTTGAAAATGAACCAGATATTGTATGTTCTTTATGGTCTTTTGTATATTTTCTCAGGACAGTTTCACATCACAGCTAAACCTTTGTAAAATGTTGAGGAATAATTAAATGAAATGCCAACAGTGTTTAACATTGGCCAGCACAATCCCAGTCCTCTATTGGGAGTCGCTCCCTACAATCTAGACTCACATTGTAGGGGGCGGTCGAGAAAACCAGCCCAGCTGAAACGTCTGCACACAGAACCAGCCCAGTCTGTAGATGCAGTCGACACTGGGAGCCAGTCTTACTGCTGTGCTTTCATCTCCCTGCTCGGCTCTGACCTGTGATTCTGTAACTGCAGACCTGTTCCTGGCTGCCATGTGTGCACCCTTGATGTTCAGTACATGATGCAGAGCTAACCAAGCCTCCATCCATCATCCCTCCAGTCAGCCAGCACTGCCAGCCATGTTTGACTGCTCAGGACTGCTGCTGGGGAATAGATTGGTAGATTTGTCCAGCTCACACACACGCTGCATGCACACACACACACACACACACACACACACACACAGGGGACTAGTCATGACCAGGGATCAGAGTGTTTTCTAGTTGACTGGTGTTAGAACTTGAACTAAGCACAGAAGAAAGAGAGCAAAGGGCCCGGGTCAGACAGGGATTTGGGTGAATGAGTCCTTTAAAGCCTAGCACTGCAGCAGAGCCGTCAGTCTGTCATACACAGGGGAGGAAGACGTGAGGGGAGATGTTGTAAGTTTAAAATACGTTGCAAGGGGAAGGTGATATGAAGAAACATGTTTTGTGCCAGCGGACCACTGTGTGATTCAGAATCCACACATCCAGTGAAGCCACTGGTTCATCCGGTGGGTTTGGTCATAAATAATGAGACACTGCAGGTCAGCGGGAAGGCCACTGGTTTGTTATAGGCTGAGGGCTAACAATGCAAGTTAACTTAAAGAATGTCATTGGTTTAACACTAGCCTATTTTAATATCCCATCTAAATATCTTTAAATATAATAATATAAGACATGATAGCCTGACCTGGTGGCAATTTGATGTGATGACATACCTGAACACACCACCTATCTAAAGGAATTTTCTCTCACATGCCACTCATGCCGACCTGAATTGACAGATCTGTGTGGCAAGGAAACCAGCAGCATTGTAAACAATACAGACTGATGACAACATGTCACTCAGCTGTACAGACAAAATGCAAATGCAAAAAGGTTCTGTACACTCCTCACCTTCATTAAAATAACTCTAAATGTACATTTGTGTTTTTTTACTAAGAAACTAACTAAATACTAATTAAACTAAGAAAATAGTAAAATAATAGACATATGTCAATTAACAACCCAACTGCTTTGTAATCATTATGCCAATTATTATGACATTGTAAAATATTTTTTGGTGTTTTATACTTTTGTATTTATATATAAGTTTTTCTTCTTTCTTATATAATATGCAAATGTAAATAAAATGATACAAATTTCCTGAAATTACACGTGTAATCATTATATAAATCTTAATGGCCAGTTTAACTGCCATAAATGTTATTTATGTTGTTATTAATATACTTTTTACATATTATTATTATTATTTGTACAACTATTTTGAATATTGATTTTATTTGTATTTACATACGATTGGAACTATCTGTACTTTCTATGTTGTGCTGGGACGCATTTAGTGGTAACAAGTTTCAGACATCGCGGTAAAGTTTTAGTACTCCAAAAGTTAAAGCGACAACCCAGTGTTTATTTCCCAAGTAGTATTGTTTCTAAGTGGACCCATTTCCCTCTCAGTTGTGTGCAGCCAGCGAGTTGTGTTCATTATGTTAATTATTTGTCGCACATATACGTGCAAGGTTTGTGTAACGTGAACGCCAACTTGTTTTTTGTGTACGTGTTGAAATGTATTTAAACAGTTCGACGGTGGATTGATGACGGTGGCAAATTTAATAGAAGAATAAATCCATCAGTAACAAGAACAACGACTTTGTGTGTTTCCTGGGGCAGACTAACAATTTAGCGTACCTTTGTAATTTTAAATAAATCATAATAGTTGAATATTTATTTGTATACTTTTACATTTAAACAGAAAATAATTCAAAATTGTTACAATAGTCTGTTTAAAAATAGTATTCAAAAGCTTTAAACCCTGTAGCACCATTTGTATCATATTTGCTACATGAGTTTCACAGACCTGTCGCATACAATCGTTTACATGTATTCTGCCCTCTGCTGGGACGTCCATGCACTGCAGCCAGTAGAAGGCATCAGATGCCGTTTCCAAAATGGCACCCGTCACAAAATTACTTGTTCGTTTTTTCCAGGGAAATCATTGCTAATTTTGAAAAGGTTACGGTAAGATTAACATTTATGTTGTTACTAATATTTCAATATGAATAGTTACTGTATGGAAGCAACCTATAATTACTTTGTTTTGTTCCCTATTTTATAGTAACATTGTTTTGAAAACATAGGTATCAAATATGATACAGCAGGTAAATAAAGTAATAATTCACCTGTAAATTATGCCATCATTATGCAATCTGGATTATGCCATATCAAAATGCACAAAATACACTGTTTTGATTATTTAATTAATGGTAGGAATGTCATAGTAAGATATTCCATTCCATTATCCGAACAGCTTATCCCATTTGGAGATAAGCGGAGCCAATCCCAGCTGACATTGGGTAAAGACAGGGTTACAATACATTACAATACATTTCATTTAGCTGACTCTTTTATCCAGAGCGACTTACAATAAGTGCATTCAACCATGAGTACAAACTCAGAACAACAAGAATCAAGAAAATACAATTTCTTCAAGAAAGCCAAACTACAAAGTGCTATCAGTAAGAGCTACTCTTACTGATAGCACTACTAATGCTACTAATACTAGTGCTAGTGCTACTAAAGTGCTACTTCCTTTATTCAAGGTATAGTCAGAAAAGATGTGTTTTTAGTTTGCGACGGAAGATGTAGAAACTTTCTGCTGTTCTGATGTCAATGGGGAGCTCATTCCACCATCGAGGAGCCAGGACAGAGAACAGTCGAGACTTTGTGGAGTGTTTAGCTCGCAGCGACGGAGCTACAAGGCGATTGGCAGAAGCAGTGACGGAGCTACAAGCCGATTGGCAGAAGCAGTGACGGAGCTACAAGCCGATTGGCAGAAGCCGAGCGGAGTGAAGGGTGTGAGGTTGGACCATGGGTGCATCTCAAGTCTCTTAATTGTCGTTTCCTCACTCCTCGATTGAACCGGAAGTTGTTCGGCGCTGCCATATTGACAGCCGTCCCAAAGCTCTTATTCGTCTCGGAGGAGCGAGGAGGGATCGAGGAGCCAGGAGAGCGAGCTTCCAGGAAGTGTTTTAACGCTCGACACGCCCCCTCAGTGTTCATCAGTTATGTGATTGGACACGCCCCCTCAGTGCTCATCAGTTATGTGATTGGACACGCCCCCTCAGTGTTCATCAGTTATGTGATTGGACACGCCCCCTCAGTGTTCATCAGTTATGTGATTGGACACGCCCCCTCAGTGTTCATCAGTTATGTGATTGGACGCTGCAGCTGAGCGGACTGATCGCTGGAGTTTCATACCAGAGTGAAAACAGATTAAACTCAAGTTATATATTAGATTTGTTCTCTGGTTCACCATCTGGTTAAAATATATTCATTGTAGGTCTGAACAGCAAAAGGACCACAAACAACTTTCTTCATTTATAAAAATATTATTCTTTTCGTGATCTGTTATTTCCCTCAATAACTTTGATTATATATATAATTAAAATCAGAGAGCTGGAGAGAGGAAACACTTTTGTGTAATGTTTCCATTCAGTCACATGAGGCTGATCATTCCTGAGTGTCGGGTTTGATGAGTTATATAATTCAAGTTTGGCCTGAACATTGAGCCTAAATAAATAAATTTCAGTGTTGAAAAGAACCAATGGTATTGTTGTTGTTTTTTATAATGTTGTCACAATCAGAATTTCAAAACATACAGACGTAAATAATGAATAAATAAGACGCATTCCGCCGGTAACACACTCTGTAACACACTGTAAATCATACTCAATGCAGTTTAACAGATAACAGAGAAAACATCTCCACTCTGACAGTGATGATAACTGTGTATTTATTAATAGAAGTAGTAGTTTACCACCATTAAATCATTTGACAACATTATACGATCATCAGTATTTTTAAATGGATTTTTATTGGCATGTTCACTATAAACTGTCCGGACCAGAAAACAACTACGTTAAAAACAACTCTGTCAAAAGTCTCTCCAGCTGTTAAAGCTGACTGACAGCTGATCAGCTGATCCAGCTGTGATCGGAGCTGCAGTCATCAGAAACCGACGACGCTTCACGTGACGCTTCATCTGAAGCGTCACGTGACGCTTCAGAGGAAAGGACGTCTCGTCTCTTAAACATATTTCCTCGTGTCCTCTCTCCTCGCTTGGTTTCCTTGCGTCTCTCTATGCATCCCTGGTAGGCGGGACTAAGACGCAAGGAAAAGAGCAAGTGAGGGAGCCGGGGATGCAGTTAAGAGACTTGGGATGGCACCCCATGTCCTGGATTGTAACATGACCAGAAGTACCAATGTTTTGAAGCGGATGCTGCAGCCACTGGTAACCAGTTAAGAGTAGTGTGGGTGAATTTAGACCAGTCGAGCTGCTGCATTCTGGATGAGCTGCAGAGGTCGGATGGCACTAGACCTATCTAGGGTCTTTTATCCAGGGTTCACCTTGGATAGTTAGTCTATCTCAGGGCTCATATAGAGACAAACAGCCATTCAGCCAGAGAACATGCAAACTCCACATAGAAGGACCGCCTGGACAGTGTTGGTTGATGTTTATTTTCGTGTTATATTTGTGATATATACATATAGCTTCAACTACCTATTGCAATATCACCTGTTACAAACAACTGCCAAGTAAACCTCTTTTATCTGGATAGTTTATTATATTATACAGAGAAATCATAAACCAATTTTTGAGTAGCTACAATAGAATATATGCTTCTTTAGGATCCAACAAAGTTATATTTGAAATGATAGACATTTTGATTCGCTAAAGTAGGAAAGGCCTAAGTGTAAATGATGAAATTATTGATGGGTTACACACATGCTGCGTTCACACCAAAAGCATTGTGAATTTTCACAATGCTTGACCCGTGTGAGTTTACTCACTGGACTGTTTGTGGATATTTGCGTCATTCGCGCTCCACTCGGCGGTTTATCTCCATGGAATAAGTTATCATTTTTTGAACACAGTGATTTTGTGTGCAACTGCGTACATGGTTAATTTTGTGCACTAATAACATATATACCTATGTTTTGAAGAAATCATATTTTATTTTTCCAATTACGAAGGGGTCGGTGAATGCACTGATGAAGCTTGCAGGGTTTAGTACCTCCAATAAGGTTAAGAACCACCACCCTAGATTGCCAGCTGTTAAAAAGGCATGAACCGGCCTGGTCCGCGGTCTCTCGCGCCCCCCCGGTAGCCCTCCTGGCGACGCCTTCTCTTTCTCCACCACCTCCGGGCCCTTCCGCTCATCAGTCGGTCCTCGGGCTCGGGCTGTGGGATCCGGGACGGTGGCGGAGGGTCGGCGACCCGCGTCACCTGGTCCACCTCCATAATGGGACAGTCCCGCTGGACGTGTCCAGGCCGGCCGCACCTCCAGCACCCTGGCTCGGTGGTCCGCGGGGACCGCACGGGGTCCGGCCATGCGTGGCCGTTGCTCCGAGGGGCTGTCGTCGGGTCCGGTGGGCCCATGACCAGGGGCTCCGGTGCCGGCTGCCGTGGCCTCCCCCGCCGCGCTGGTGGTCGCCGCGCTCCTGCCTCGGTGGGCGGCGGGGCCGGTTTCTTCCGCGGCGTCGGGACCGGCTTCTCCCGGGCCTCGTTGGTCGGCGGGGCCCGGGTCGCCGTCGCTGTCCTCGGCCGCGTCCCCAGCCAGATGATCCTCCGCCAGCGTGACGGCGGCCGTCAGCGACGCCGGCCGGTGGCAGCGGACCCAGGCGGCCGTCCGTGTCGGCAGCCCCTCCACAAACTGTTCCTGGGCCTGCGGGGCCGGCGCGGTCCTCGCCGCGGCCCCGAGCCGCTCCAGAGCGTTGCAGCGCCGCTCCGCCTGGGCCTGGAATCCGTCCAGGAATTTTCGGCTCGCGGCCGCCCCCTCCTGCTGCAGGGACGCCATGTCGCTGATCATCTTGCCCAGCGCCGTCAGCGCCAGCGCTGGGTCCTCCGCCTGCTCCTGCCACTCCATCCCCCCGCGGTAAGTCACGTTGGGCTCCAGTGTGGCGAAGGTTCCGCTTACCCGGGATTGTTCAGGCTGGAGCGACACACAACAGACACGTTTGCTTGCGGTGTAACAGGCTTTATTGCTTCAGGCTTCACTCTGTCCCTTGCACACATGCTCTAGGCATAACGACACCCCCACTCTGTCGCCCCTGCGGGCTCTTTATGCCCCGCACACACGCACCCGCGCTCATTGGACCCAGCTGTGGCTCGTGATTGCTCACTCCCCACAGCTGTTCCGAGCGTCCTTCCCCCTCTCTCCCGCTGCAGGTGCGCTAACCACGCCCACAGCCCCACACAATGTAACAGAGTTACAGCACATTCAATGAATATGACAGAAATTATTCATAATGAGTAGTAGGCATGGACCACGACCCAGACAACCACGATCCATGTGTGTCTTGTTGTAGCAAAAATGAACTACACGGGTCGAGGCAGGCCACTTCCTGTATTATACGACAATGTGAACGTGAGCAAACCTGTTTGAATCCTCTGCTGGCAGAAGTGAGAGCAGTAACCTGTGTAGCTGGTTTAACTTTTATCTAGCTCCTGCTAGATATAATGTAAGTAGACAGGCTACTGCGGGTTTGTGTTTGATTAGCTCCTGCTAGCTCATCAATTAGCATATCGGCGCTACCTGTTGAGTGACTTATATTTTGTTCTGTTGCATGTGTTTTTTTTCTTTTGTTTCTACTTGAGTGTTTCGGGTTGTTTTGTGTGACATTGCTGTTCTTTGTGACCTTTTATAGGTCAGGTTTGTATTTCATACAGATTACAGTGATGACTGATGAATCCCTCACGTAGAAAATCTGACAGAAATGCCTTTCTGCGCAAAACAGGAAGTATGTCTACGTTTTACAATGCGGATATACCGAGACAAGCAAGGAGATCGTTTTTTATCATTAATGTAAATCATATTTCTCTACAATTGCTTGGAAAAGTTGTTTTTGATGCATGGCTGTGTTAGTTGATGGATCGCGAATGTTTGAGATGGAATTGATTGATATCTTGTGAATCTGTAGATTGAGAGGATTCTAGAGATCCATCGCGTCCGCCTGCATTATGATGTTAACAAGCACGAGAGCTACAAACATGGCTCAGCCTTAGAGATAGGGTAAGGAGATGAGTTTCCTCTGTAGGGCTCAGCCTTAGAGATAGGGTAAGGAGATGAGTTTCCTCTGTAGGGCTCAGCCTTAGAGATAGGGTAAGGAGATGAGTTTCCTCTGTAGGGCTCAGCCTTAGAGATAGGGTAAGGAGCTGAGTTTCCTCTGTAGGGCTCAGCCTTAGAGATAGGGTAAGGAGATGAGTTTCCTCTGTAGGGCTCAGCCTTAGAGATAGGGTAAGGAGATGAGTTTCCTCTGTAGGGCTCAGCCTTAGAGATAGGGTAAGGAGATGAGTTTCCTCTGTAGGGCTCAGCCTTAGAGATGGGGTAAGGAGATGACTTTCCTCTGTAGGGCTCAGCCTTAGAGATAGGGTAAGGAGATGAGTTTCCTATGTAGGGCTCAGCCTTAGAGATAGGGTAAGGAGATGAGTTTCCTCTGTAGGGCTCAGCCTTAGAAATAGGGTAAAGAGATGAGTTTCCTCTGTAGGGCTCAGCCTTAGAGATAGGGTAAGGAGATGAGTTTCCTCCGTAGGCTCAGCCTTAGAGATAGGGTAAGGAGATGAGTTTCCTCTGTAGGGCTCAGCCTTAGAGTTAGGGTAAGGAGATGAGTTTCCTCTGTAGGGCTCAGCCTTAGAGATAGGGTAAGGAGATGAGTTTCCTCTGTAGGGCTCAGCCTTAGAGATAGGGTAAAGAGATGAGTTTCCTCTGTAGGGCTCAGCCTTAGAGATAGTTTAAGGAGCTCGGACATCAGGAGGGAGCTGACTCCTTTGTGTCGAAAGGAGACAGCTGAGGTGGTTCGGGCAGGTCCAGCAGGCCTGGGTCAGCCTGCTGGACCTGCTGCCACGCGACCCGACCCCGGATAAGCGGAAATGGATGGATGGATAAAATGAGCAATGTGAATGAATGAGCTAATAGTCGGCAGGTTGTGTTCCGTTTTGAAGTGAAGACGTAACGTCCCTCCAGCAGCTTTCTGCTGTTTACTCGTTAGCTTGACAAGTTAGCGTTAGCTCGTAAGAACAATGTGTCTGAACAAAGGGAGTGAGAGAGAGAGAGAGAGAGAGTGTGTGTGTGTGTGTGTGTGAGTGTAGTGTAAAGAAGTTCTGACGTTCAAACAAATCCTGTTAAATTTTCTTTATTTTTTATAAGTTATTTATTGTTCTGACAGCTCAGGTCCCTTTAAACAAAATATACATTTTTTGTGCACTTTATTTAATAAAAGCCTATATATTTGGCAGATATAAAGCATACATGTGAATGTTTGTGTTAGTCCATTATTTTTTTATTATTATTACTTTAACAGCTCAGGGATGTTCAAGGAGCAACCTGTTTGTGCACTTTCTGAAGATTTTTGCACCGTCAGTTCTGTTTTTGAATAAAGGGTTGGAAACTAATGCTTTTTAGTTTTTTATCCGATTCATCGATTAATCGAAAAAATAATCGACAGATTAATGGATTTGTAACCCTCTGGGAAAACCAGTTGTTACCAAAACATTTATTTATAGTATTATTTATATTTCCTCCTTACTGAGAATTCCTTTTAATTAATTAACAATTCCGTTTTATTTATTCTGTATTTAATTTATTATTATTAAGCGATTTCCTTTTTGCTCAGGAAGTGTTCTACCTGTCAAAAAAACTTGACAACAAGTGGGCCTATTGGTTCAAGGTGAAATAACTGCATGTTATTGGTGTAAAACGGTCTAAGTCCCGCCTCCTCATTCGCGTTAGAGAGATGCAGTCGAGTGTGAAGACCGACGGAGCCTGATGAGAAGCGGAGAAGTTAGAATTACGGAGCAATATTACTGCTACTGGTACTTGATATAATACTGAACAAAGAGAAGTTAGAGTATGTTTGAGCCCATAAGAAGTTTGTCAACTACTGAGGGGACCTGGAGAGCAGCTTAGAGCACCGTTTATTCTTTTCTTTTCCCGGTGAGTTACACATGCTAATTTAGCGCCACACGTGGCACAGTAGCGAAATGCTATATGACTTAGCATAGCCTCGTGGTGTTTTTGCCATTGAGTGTACTGTAATATGTTTTATATTTCTTTAGTTATAGAGACAAAAGGGGACAATTGTGTCTGTAATACGAGTATGTATGTTAGTTACATTGAGGATCATTGAGGATTATGTAGCTGAATTTGAGCTTTGAGATTAGCTTTCTGTTCATCATTGTGCTGCTTGCATTCACAAACGCAAGGTGTCAGTGTTGTAACAAGAAAATATTCACATTGCTTTACTTACGATATTCACATATAGTGAGTATTTGATGTTAAGCTGTAGGTTGTTTGCATAATAATCTACCATTGTATGGTTTCACTGCCATTAAAATTGTAATTTAATAGTATTGTTTATACTTTAATATTAAGAGTTAATGTTATGATACAACAGTAATCCTTTATTCATGGGTTAAGTAATGAATTGTATTATATGTTGACATTGATAAAATTTAACTGTACAGTTAAGAGAATAAGAATATTTGCATATGTTGCTATATAAGCCGTGTTATGTTACACAGGCTGGGTTTTCTGGATACCCTTGAACTTTGAGTTGGATTGGAATCTCTCCCTGACGAGGGAGATGGCGAGCCACCCGTGTTGAGCACCTGGATTGAGGAGTGCTTCCAACGTTCATCTACCTTGCTATCAGTGTGGTAGGACTGTGGGGAAGGACCTCAAAGGACAGTTGAATCTAGCAGAACCTATTTTTTGAGGATTACTTTTATTTTCTGGGTGCACCCATTTCAAAGGACATTTCTAATTTTACTAAACTGAATGCCGGCAATGTTGTAAATAATTTGTGTGTTAATACAATTGTTTTCATTTAAACTTAACTCTGTGTCTGGTTGCTCATTGTGGTGTCTGATTCCTGGTTTACTCCTCTCTACGAATCTGGGTTATACTGCTCCAGTGTGCACCTACCCTCCATGTGGGTTACAGATTATTAAAATAATCGTTAGTTGCAGCGCTAGTGGCTACAACTATGTTGTGCTGAAAGGCAACTTACTATTTACTTACTATTTATAATGTCGCCAGCCGTATTATAAAAGCAATAAGGTACTCGAGGCAGTACTGTATCATCAATAATGTACTGTTCAAGGGTGTTGTTAGGCCCGACGCGCAGCAGATACAGTACTGTCTCTCGTACCTTATTGCTTAATTGTAGCCCATGTTCTGCTGGTTAATTTGATATGCAACATCATTATATGGGCGACTGTTGCTCAGTGGTTAGCAAGTCAGTCTTTCAATCAGATCGGTGGTTCAAACCCCGGCTCAGCCAGTCCATGTCGTTGTGTCCTTGAGCAAGACACTTAACCCTCATTGCTCACCGTTGCTGTGTCTACTGTATACTGTATATCATGTAAGTCTCTTTGGATAAAAGCATCAGCTAAATGAAATGTAATATACATTCAATATTTTTGTTTGTGATTAATCCGTTGTTTCACTCAAGCCTGAGTGCCCCCAATCAGGGGGTTTAAACCAGCAAACAGGCAATTTGTGCCAAATATTAGTTCTTTGCACAGTGATTGCACATTTTAATAGATTTTGTCTGAGGGAGAAATCTGGTTTACTTTAAAGAGATTGCAATTTTCTTTGTTCTTTATTTTAAATGTTTTTATTTAAGTAAAAATTCAGCATGGACTATTTTGTTTCAATTTTATTTGTGCATTAACATTTTTCTTCCTCCAAAGTGGTGCATGATAGAACATGTTTGAGAACCACTGGACTAGGTGGAAGGTGCACAACAATAAACAACAATAATCGAGACATAGAGTCTTTATAGTCCTGGGGATGTCAGAGTCAGTGGGTCCTGGTCTTTATAGTCCTGGGGGTGTGAGAGTCAGAGTCAGTGGGTCCTGGTCTTTATAGTCCTGGGGGTGTGAGAGTCAGAGTCAGTGGGTCCTGGTCTTTATAGTCCTGGGGGTGTGAGAGTCAGAGTCAGTGGGTCCTGGTCTTTATAGTCCTGGGGGTGTCAGAGTCAGAGTCAGTGGGTCCTGGTCTTTATAGTCCTGGGGGTGTGAGAGTCAGAGTCAGTGGGTCCTGGTCTTTATAGTCCTGGGGGTGTGAGAGTCAGAGTCAGTGGGTCCTGGTCTTTATAGTCCTGGGGGTGTGAGAGTCAGAGTCAGTGGGTCCTGGTCTTTATAGTCCTGGGGGTGTGAGAGTCAGAGTCAGTGGGTCCTGGTCTTTATAGTCCTGGGGATGTCAGAGTCAGTGGGTCCTGGTCTTTATAGTCCTGGGGGTGTCAGAGTCAGTGGGTCCTGGTCTTTATAGTCCTGGGGGTGTCAGAGTCAGAGTCAGTGGGTCCTGGTCTTTATAGTCCTGGGGATGTGAGAGTCAGAGTCAGTGGGTCCTGGTCTTTATAGTCCTGGGGATGTGAGAGTCAGAGTCAGTGGGTCCTGGTCTTTATAGTCCTGGGGATGTGAGAGTCAGAGTCAGTGGGTCCTGGTCTTTATAGTCCTGGGGGTGTGAGAGTCAGAGTCAGTGGGTCCTGGTCTTTATAGTCCTGGGGGTGTGAGAGTCAGAGTCAGTGGGTCCTGGTCTTTATAGTCCTGGGGGTGTGAGAGTCAGAGTCAGTGGGTCCTGGTCTTTGTTGATGAACCGACTGTAGCTGGAAATAAAGTGTTGCAAAGTGGTGTCTTGTGGCGTTGTACAAAAATACAAAATAAACTGAATTGAGGTCTTGGTCCTGATGGACATCAGCCTCCTGCCAGAGGGAAGGGACTCCAAACAGTGTGGGTCCAGGGTGAGAGGGGTCGGCAACGATACAATGGTTCAGAGATCTCGACACTAAAAATATTTGTAACCTGCTTGTGAGAACACGTGCTGACTTGGATGGTCAATAAAATCTTGACCTATGACGTGTTGATTGAACAGGCTCAAACTGACACCAGGTTGTAAATTTAAGCAACATTTAAACCAATGGATTTTGATGAATGGAACTTGCTTGTGAATCCAATATGGTGTAAAGCTTGAGGAGTGGAGTCCTGTAAAGGAACAGGAACGGGCCTTTTTTTCTGCTGCTGCTTCTCTAATTGTCTCTGCCAGTGTTCGACAGAGCCTTTTTGAAGGACAGGGTCTCTCATTAGGCATTCACACCCACGGCTCGCTCCAATTGGGCTGCCTAAGGAATCTGAAGGCAATGCAATTGTGTAATTTGCACACAAAGTGGTCTGGATTGATCCAAAATAAACCTCTCAACTTTAAATGTAGAGGGGGAGAGGGAGGGCGTATAATTGCATCATTTAGTGAATTGATTGGCTGAGAGTCGATGGAAGGGAATCAGGAAGCAGCAGATAAACGGTGACAGCAGCGCCTTTTAGAGCGGGGACCCATCGAAGCCGACACACACAAACACACACACAAACAACACACAACACACAGAGATCTACACCTAGAGACACAAACATATAGAAACAGATATGAGAACACACACACACACAGTTAGATTAGACAGCACAAAGCGAGCCCAGGTCCACATCACAGACACTGTCCGCTGCAAGGAGGGACAATGGAAGGCAGAATTAGAGGTAACAATAGGTTTCATTAAGCCAAACTAGACTTAACGAGACAATCGATACGTCATAATTAAAGCACGGACTTAGACTTTAAATGATGACTGCTCTTATTAAGATGGAGCAGATAGTGAAAGGCTGTGTGACAATGGAGCTCTATAACTACCTACCACGGCAGGCCTTTGTGCTCACACTGGCCTTTCACTGAGACAGATAGATAGGAGCGAGAGAAGAGGAAACTAGGAAAAAAGAAGAAGCAGGAGAGGACAAGAGAGGAAAGGAGAGGAGGTCTATGTCTTTCAGATGGTTGCAATAGTAGAAAGGAAGACATTGTGTGTGATGATGACGCACACACAGCCACACACACACACACACACCGAGGCCTAAAGTTTTTGTTCTGTAAAGAACAGTTATACTCTCTCGTATAGATCTTCCACTCCAACACTCTTTCTTTTGTCTCCTGCACAACAAACAATATGCGTGTCAAGTCCAACAGGCCGTCCACATTTGATCAATTGACATCTGAGACATTTTAGAAGGTATCAGAAATCTAATTAGTTGACAGTAACATAGAACAGCCTTGCTTCCAATATTTACTCCAGTGGCCACTTGTACTATTGCAATGATAAATCCCCTTTGGCCTTAAATAAAAGTCCCGCATTGACCACCTTTGTCTATTGACCTGGGACAAGAAACCTCCAGCTATGTGAACATGCTACGCCGTTGCTGTGTCTGCTGTATATCATGTAAGTCGCTTTGGATAAAAGCCTCAGCTAAATACAATGTAATGCTGTTGCTGGGTCTAGAACGAGTTTTATTGTTAACATAGCTTAGCTGGGCCAGAGGCATGATGGCGTTACGCGTGTATTGAGTGAGCCACTTGCTCAGCTGGTTGCTTTTGAGTATCAGCAGCAACTTAATTAGGGTCTGAGTGACTGACATAGTCAGTCACTCAAATTGTAGGGGTATTTTTATTTTTGTACATTGTGCACATCCTTTGGCGAAAATAGCCATATGAAATAGGCGTCATATTTGTGTTAAAAAATTGGCTCTCTAGCGCCCCCTAGAAGTTGGACCGGTGACGCCCCTCGCCCAGATTGTCCGATTGACTTGAAAATATTCACATATGTCCATCTCCACCTGCTCTATAAAAAAGCCTCTCAGACCCTTACACTCAGCTTACTTAGATTATCTGCCATTTTTAATTTTGTGAAAAATAAACTCTTGCAGATTAGTACATGCTTGGTCCGATTCATACCAAACTTGCAATGGTTCATTATTGGAGATGTATCAACGAAAGCTTTTTGATATCTCATTGCGTTTAGGAGATATCGACCAATTAATCTCTTAGTGGCGTGTCTTGTTTTTCAATACTCTATTTGGACTAATGACTCCAAATTTGCAGCATATGTGCACATTGTAAACCGTAACATGCAAACAATCTTCCTCATTAAACAAGCTCTTGTAACTCCACTGGACTTCCTCCAATCTGCCCCAAACTTGTCATTCTTGCTAAAAGTCACAGCCTGAGGATATTTTCTCTCTTAGTCAAAGGAAAGGAAATCAGTGTTAGGTGGCAAACGACAGCGGATTGACATGACATTTACACAACATGGTCTAAGCTTCACGTAGAGAAACGTGATTTGTGTTGTCGAGCATGTCGTCTGGCGACACACAGCGGAGGCAGGAACCGGTGAAGTATATGCAAAGTGCAATTTCTGGTGTCGCGCACTCCCACGGGAAAAAAAACGTCCGACTGGCGGGCGAACGTTCTCGGCAGAGCAAGCCGGCGTCCCGACCCCCCGACGGGCGCAAAGGAGCGAGGACCCATTCAACGCTGCTCGCAGCATTATTTATTTTTGTTTCTGAATTTTGGACCAATGTGAATTCATTTTTAAGTTGCTTCTGGATCATTTGTGCTATACCTGCCACCTGTCTTGACTTAAGTCTGTTTCAATCGCTCCTCGCTCGTTCATTCAGTGCCGTTGAGCCATGTATGCCGCCTCCAATGTTTAAGCAGCTGTAGACCGGAGCAGGCCGAGTGAGCGGTACACTCCGTCACATTCATAACTTCTGTTCCAGGTACATATTTGACACAAAAAATATTTGTTTGTTCATTTTGCACACCACTACTTCCAATCATTGAATGATTTGCATCATGCTTGTTGTGTGTATGTGTGGAGAGGTGAGTTTCCCCCCTCTCTGTCCACGCTCCTTGTCAGCCTCTGATGATGAGGTTGACAAATTGAGAAGAGAAGAGAGAAAGAGGATGAGGACGAGGGAGGGGTCAAACACAGGTCAAACACCTCAACCCTCAGGCTAAGTGCTACATCAATGTGCACACACTCGCAGGTCTATCTCCTTCATCTGCCCGGATTCTCAGTTTAATTAGCTCTCAGCATTAATAGACTGCTTAACTTTGCGGTGTCTATCTGCTCTGTTGACTTTGGAGGTTTCACAGCATCACCAATTTTGGAATTTAAGTTTCATATATATTTCATATACAAATTTCATCAAATATATGGACATCTGATCATACAAATACCAAGTTATAGTTTTTATATTTGCCTTTGTTAAAAAAATATCACAATACGGGCAAATATTTGACCTACTTTAGAATTAATTGATCCATACTACACTGTTGCCCTTAACCTAAGTGAAGTTTGCGAAATACTTACACCCAGAAAGATCCCTTGATTGAAGCTTGAGACCTTCTAAAAGCCTCAACTGCAACATTTCTGGTTGGTCTCATAAAAAAAAGCATTTGTCACCAATGTTCCCTCTAAGCTGCGCGCCTGCGCAACCGCGCACTGCTCGCACATTCTCAGCGCACAAGAAAATCTATGCAGCGCATAAAATAAAATTCACCATAAACGTATTAATTAATATCTAATATTAGACCTAATCGAATCTAATTAATTCGACCAATAATGTGATTTTTGTACCATTTTTCAATGTAACACAGTGAGTGACAGGTGTCCAGCCAATGATACGATACGGTTTACTTACGCTACGCAGCCAATCATAGCATTGATAGTGCTTGCATATGTGCCCTGCCCATACGCACCATGCAGGTTAGCTAGCTAACAACAATGCGGTGGAGTTAAGAGACGCAACCCCTTATCATGGCGAAACGAACGGGCAGCGCCAGTGACACATCCACTCACCAAGCCAAAGTAAAAAAGAAATGCGGTTCTTTTAGGATGGAATGGCTGTCGGAGTATGTGCAAATAGAAGAACAAGCGGTGAAACTGGGTGAGATTATTTTCTTTTTCGAGTGAGAAAGGTCTACTCTGCAAAACATGCAGCGAAGCCAAAGTAGCAAATGAGCTTTCAGCAGGAAAAATGTGGACTGAATGGAAGTTGGACTACCTCAAGCGTCACATTTTCTGCAGCACTTAGATGTGAGGAGCTAAAGGAGATCTCACAGCTTGTGGATAGTTGTGCTACATTTCAAGCTTCCAGTGCAGATTGTGAAAGAGGATTTAGTTTAATGAATCATATCAAAACAGCATCCAAAAATCGTCTTGAAGTGGCACATTTGGACCAGCTGATGCGCATAAAGTCAAAGCAAGAAGCAGACGAAGCCATCAACCTGGACAAAGTGTACAACCATTGGAGAAGTGAGAAGGACAGACGTGAAAAATAAGGTAAAATTAAAGTCAAAATTTGTGCATATTCTAGTGACATTTCTTAAGATTTTTTATTTATGGATATTAATCATTAAATGCTGTTACTACTAGATAATTTATGGGTAGTAGAAATGCTAATAAAAAAACTGTGTAATTAGATATTTTACAGACAAAGAGGTACAGGAATTTACACTGTATCACAAGCTACAGCACATGTCATTGAGCAAAATGTGAATGTTTTAATGTGAACAAAATGTTATGTCTGAAAGGTGTATATGTCTCATTTCTTCCAGAACAGGACCCTCAGCCAGGCCACAACTGGACCACAACCAGGCCAAAGCAGGACTCTTCCCATGGCCAAAGCAGGACTCTCACATATAACAAACTATACATCTCATGAACAACAAGATTTTTGTCTTTTTCATTTTAAGTGGGCCAAACCGCTTATATTAAAAGTAAACTAATGAAAATTGCTGCTGTAATTTGATTCTTTTAATAAGCCATGTAACTTGCTATGATCCAAGGTTTTGAACAGGTGTGATACTGGTGTGTGGCCACAGCGTGCACATCTGATGTTGCTCACAGTGGTCCTTAGTGTGCTCAGGGAGCTTGTGTGTATGCCCAGACACATGAAAGATTAGAGGGAACATTGGTTGTCACTTGCTCTTATTTCCAGCAGTATTCAATAATCAAATGGCAAAACAGAAAAATATTATTGTGGCGTTTCCTATTATATTGCCATTGATTACCTGGTTATTTCTGGTAAGAACTTCTTTTATGGGTTGCGTAGTTGCAAATGGTCCGCAATGTACATGTTGTGTAGTTTCGAAAACCTAACAATACCACCATTAACGTAACAACCTGAAAAACACCTCAACATCATGGTTACATCATAAGGGAAAATGTGTGATAAAGGGCAGCCCTCCGGGAACGTGTCTGACTTACTACCGACGATACGAACACAGCTTCTACTGCAGGCATACAGAGACCGGATGGCCCGTTGCAACGGGTCCGGCACACCATACTCCCGCAGCACCCCCCACAAAAACCCCAGAGGGACCCGGTCGAAAGCCTTCTCCAAGTCCACAAAGCACATGTAGACTGGTTGGGCAAACTCCCAGGACCCCTCCAGTATCCTTGTGAGGGTAAAGAGCTGGTCCACTGTTCCACGACCAGGACGAAACCCGCACTGTTCTTCTTGAATCCGAGGTTCGACAAACGGTCGGAGCCTCCGTTCCAGCACCCTGGCATAAGCTTTTCCCGGGAGGCTGAGTGAGTCCGGTCCCCCTTCTTGAAGATGGGAACCACCACCCCGGTCTGCCAGTCCATGGGCACTATTCCCGACCCCCATGCGACATTGAAGAGGCGTGTCAGCCAAGACAACCCAACAAAGTCCAGCACCTTCAGCATCTCAGGACGGATTTCATCCACCCCCGGCGCCTTGCCACCAAGGAGCTTTTTGACTACCTTAGTGGCCTCTGCCAGGGATATGGGTTCATCCACCCCAAGTCTTCAGGCGCTGCCCCCTGTTCAGGGACATGTTGACCGGGTTTAGGAGTTCCTCAAAGTGCTCTTTCCACCGCCCAACGATATCCTCTGTCTGGGTCAGCAGCCCCCCTGCCCTGCTGATAACAGCCTGGGGAAGGCCCTGCTTTCCCTTCCTGAGTCGTCGGATGGTTTGCCAGAACCTCCTTGAGGCCAACCGAAAGTCCTTCTCCATGGCCTCCCCGAACTCCTCCCATGCCCGAGTTTTAGCATCCGTGACCACCGCAGCTGCAGCCCTTCTGGCCTGCCTGTACCTGTCAGCTGCTTCAGGAGACCCCTGGGCCAACCAAGCCCGAAAGGCCTCCTTCTTAAGCTTGACGGCTTCCCTCACCCCCGGTGTCCACCACCGGGTTCTCGGGTTGCCGCCACGACAGGCACCGATGACCTTCCGACCACAGCTCCTAGTGGCCGCGTCCACAATAGAGGCTTTGAACATGATCCACTCGGATTCCATGTCCCCAACCTCCCTCTGGATGTGTGAGAAGTCCTTCCGGAGGTGGGAGTTGAAGACCTTCCAGACAGGATCCTTCGCCAGACGTTCCCAGTTCACCCTCACTACACGTTTGGGCTTGCCAGGTCTTTCTGGCCGACTCCCCCGCCATCTGATCCAACTCACCACCAGGTGGTGATCAGTTGACAGCTCTGCTCCTCTCTTCACCCGAGTGTCCAAAACATACGGCCGCAGATCAGATGATACGATTACGAAGTCGATCATTGATCTCCGGCCTAAGGTGCTCTGGTACCAGGTACACTTATGAGCCACCTTATGTTCAAACATGGTGTTTGTTATGGACAAACTGTGGCTAGCACAGAAGTCCAACAACGAAACACCACTCGGGTTCAGATCAGGCAAGCCGTTCCTCCCAATCACTCCCCGCCAGGTTTCTCTGTCGTCGCCCACGTGAGCGTTGAAGTCTCCCAGGAGAACTATGGAGTCGGCAGGCGGCGCCCTTTCCAGGACCCCTCCCACCAACTCCAAGAAGGCCGGATACTCCGAAATGCTGTTTGGTGCATAAGCACAAACAACAGTCAGAGCCTTACTCCCCGCAACCCGTAGGCGCAGGGAGGCGACCCTCTCGTTCTCCGGGGAAAACTCCAACACGGCGGCGCTCAGCCGGGGACTCGTGAGTATCCCCACTCCCGCCCGGCGCCTCTCACCCTGGGCGACTCCAGAAAAGAACAAAGTCCAACCCTTCTCCAGGAGTTTGGTTCCAGAGCCAGCGCTGTGCGTGGAGGTGAGCCCAACTATATCTAGCTGGTACCGCTCCACCTCCCTCACCAGCTCCGGCTCCTTCCCCGCTAGCGAGGTGACGTTCCACGTCCCTAGAGCTAGTCTATGTCGCCGGCGATCGGCTCGCCCAGGCCCCCTGCCCGGCCCGCCACCCGGTCTACATAGCTAGATTCAGATGTTTGCTTACGCTAGCACAGTTATATATCTTATATATATCTTAACCTTGCCCTCAGTCAAACTGATTTAGCGTTACCTGGAAACAAATAATATAAACTCTGAGACCAAATATTGGTTGTTAGATCCACCCAAACAAAATTATGCATCATGTTTAACCTCCTCGGATACATCAGAGCCAATGGACACATTTTTAGGGAGGCTGAATATTGACAAACAGACCACAGATTTGTCGCTTAAACAACTAACTAAAATTCTGTAATTACATTGACTCAGACAGTATTTAGAACATTTCCACTTTCAGTGTTTTCTCTTCAGCCATTGTTCCCTGTTGCTGGTGTGAAATGCATTCTGGGATATTTGGCTGTCCTAAGAATGGACAAGTCACCTTTGATGCATCCCCGGTAAAATGGACGGAGCAATTCCCATTTGGACTGTGCTTGACTAGATGTGGATTTTAGAATTGGAGCAGTACTTATGACATTTCACAAGTCCACAAGAACACAAGACCAGACCTGAACGCAAACTGAGAGAAATGCCCTGGTTTTACCCTAGCAAGCAACAAAACAACCTCCGACTGCTCTATGAACATACATTGTTTCTTTTTCCCCATGGCTTTGTATTTATGAAGTAAACCTCAAGTACGAGCTAGACTTGTATGGCATTAATGTATGTAATGCACAAATGTGTTCACTCTCATCTCATTGCTGGCCATTTATCTTGATATTCTCCATAATATTTAAAAAAAAACACAATGGGCAGCCCAATTCAGCTAGTACATTCAAAGTATGACTTCCATACTTACTGGATAATATCTGTTTTACCCATCATTGACCGGTACATGAAGGCCAGCTTTCAATTTGAGCTGTAGAGTTATGCTGGAGGAGAAAAGCTCGCTATTGTCACACTGCTGCAGGCGAAGGTGCAGAATACATCAGTGGATTAAGCTGCATAATGTGGCCTATTGAAATCCAATGAACACATTAGAATATTAGTACAACTGTGTCTGTCTTTTACTCTCTTTCTCATTTGTATGAACATTGTATATTATTACAATTTCTTTATTAATTAAATGAGATGTGAAGGAAATGTGAATGAGTCTCTCTTTGAGTCTTCCGTATTACTATAGTTGATCAGTTCAACTGGGCTTCATTGAACTGCTTTATTACGTTTACAAAAAATAACATCAACGGTCTACAATGTCTTAGTTTATCCAAGCTTTATGACCTAATGATGATTATATAAAAACGATATACACACAGATCTGTTACAAAATGTGAATTAAGCACGAATGCAACATAAACGAGACCTACAATAAATTGAATTTATTCCATTCAAGGTAGGTTAACCATTGTGGACATTTCATTCAGATTGAGTTTTGAATTTATGGATTTGATTACATTAAACATGACAGTAAAGGGCACTATAGTGGATATAGTGCACTACTGTATATATCAATCAATCAATCAACTTTATTCCAGACACAGAGGTCCATATAGTCATCACAATACATATAAATATAAATATACCTAAAAAAAAATAAAAAAAATAAAATATATAAATAAAAAAAAACACAAAACATTTAAGAATGGAGCCGATGAGGCATCATTAATAAAACATATATAAGCTTTGAGTCCAATGTTTCCAATGTTATAGTAAATATGAAGTGATTTCAGAAACAGCTTATGACTATTTCCCACCTATGTAATAGAATATTTGTTTTATAAATAGTATCAGTCTGTGCCAATAACCCATCATCATTCCATTCTATATAATATAAAATATTGGAAATTGTATAATAATTACAATCATATATTAAGCCATTTAATCCATCCATCCATTTTCCACCGCTTATCCGGGGTCGGGTCGCGGAGGCAGCAGGTCCAGCAGGCTGACCCAGACTTCTCTCTCACCCGCAACATCTACCAGCTCATTCTGGGGGATCCCGAGGCGTTCCCAGGCCAGCTGGGAGATATAATCCCTCCAGCGTGTGCTGGGTCTTCCCCGGGGCCTCCTACCAGTTGGACGTGCCTGGAAAACCTCTAAAGGGAGGCGTCCTGGAGGCATCCTAATTAGATGCCCGAACCACCTCAGCTGACTCCTTTCGACACGAAGGAGTAGCGGCTCGACTTCAAGCTCCCTCCTGATGTCCGAGCTCCTTACCCTATCTCTAAGGCTGAGCCCGGCCACTCTACTGAGGAAACTCATTTCGGCCGCTTGTATCCGCGACCTCGTTCTTTCGGACACGATCCAAAGCTCGTGACCATAGGTGAGGGTTGGGACGTAGACCGACCAGTAAATTGAGAGCTTTGCCTTTCGGCTCAGCTCCTTCTTCACCAAGACGGCCCGGTGCAACGCCTGCTTTACTGCTGCAGCCGCACCGATACGCCTGTCGATCTCCCGCTCCATTTTACCCTCACTCGTGAACAAGACCCCGAGATACTTGAACTCCTTCGCTTGTGGTAGGCACTCTGTCCCCACCCGGAGGGAGCAATCCACCGGTTTCCGGCAGAGCACCATGGCCTCAGATTTCGTGGTGCTGACTCTCATCCCCGCCGCTTCACACTCGGCTGCAAAACGCCCCAGTGAATGCTGGAGGTCATGGTCCGAGGAGGCAAACAGGACCACATCATCTGCAAACAGCTGAGAGGCTATCCTGAGATCCCCGAACCTGACATTCTCCGCCCCACGGCTGCGCCTAGATATCCTGTCCATGAAAGTCACGAACAGGACCGGTGATAAAGGGCAGCCCTGGCGGAGGCCAACACCCACCGGGAACGTATCTGACTTACTGCCGAGGATACGAACACAGCTCCTACTGCAGGCGTACAGAGACCGGATGGCCCGTTGCAACGGGTCCGGCACACCATACTCCCGCAGCACCCCCCACAAAAATCCCCGAGGGACCCGGTCGAAAGCCTTCTCCAAGTCCACAAAGCACATGTAGACTGGTTAAGCCATTTAACATTATATTTTAATCAATTACATGTATTATATTTAGTATATTGTTGTGAAACCTAAAATATGTGGGACACTTTCCCTTTAAACTACATAATTTACACACTTTACCTTTAGCTTTACTACATATACTTCCATTTCATACTATGTCTATTACCTGTTTAAGACCAACTTATACCTATATACCACAGTATTATATTTTATTGAATTTTATTATATTATATGTATACATTATATTTATTATATGTATTCCTTTATTTAAATATCTGCACTGTTTTCCTGTTATTCGATATTTGTAATAGCTGGAGGGAGCCTATGATCAAGAAGCAAGCCAAAAACTGCTTCACTGTAGTTGATACGAATATAAATAATGGTATTGGTCAAAAATCATGACTCAAACAATATGCATTTCCATTTTAACTTTTTTTAAAAGACAGCGGAATATCAAAATCATCTGCAATAATCATAGTCTTACATTACATTACCTTACATTTAATTTAGCTGACAACTTTTATATCTTACAATACTGTCTTCAAACTGTTTGTGCCAAAACGATGTATTCTAATAGCGGTTCTGAACCTTTGTTGACCAGGTTGTGCAGGGTGGAATTTCTCAGGCTCCTGGTTCACTGGTGAATGAGAAGTAGAGATAATGCGGATATGGAAACACTGCTGAAAATAAACTGTCTTTGTCTTCCTATCTCTCCATCTCTCTTTCTCACTCTCTCTCTCTCTCTCTCTCTCCATCTCTTTCAGACTATGATTTCTGAATTATATTTTACGGCTCATTAAGCATCAATAGTGCTGGAGTGCGGAGACAGAAGCAGAGGGGAGGAGGGCTTGATGAAAAGACCGGAGACATTGAGCGAGGCTGCGGGAGGTGAAACCTCCTCCTGAAAACATACTAGTATTTATGCTAATGAAAAGACATGTTTAATTAGCACCAATTAAACACACACAGATGGCACACAGCATGGACTGGCAGTTGTTAATGTGAGGCATGTCAAAAGAAATTCTTAGGCCTTTCTCAACCAAAGAAAAAAGGTTTTCTCTGAACCTTTTTTTTCATTAACAAAATCCAGAATAGAAAGACTTTCTAGACGTGGCAAACACATTGACATAACTGTATCTCTTTTTAAAACCAATCTAGTGTACAGTACCTGCAACAGAATACAAGGATGGAACTGGAAACTTAGCTGGATCCGTTTTATCAGTGCAAAGAAATAGTAAGTCCAAGATGTGTTTAGCCCAGCTTACCACAATCACTGGGGAATGTGCTCTTCTAGACTGTTACATTACATTACATTACATTACATGTCATTTAGCTGACGCTTTTATCCAAAGCGACTTACAATAAGTGCATTCTACGGTTACAAACAAGAATCAGAACAACAAGAATCAAGAAGGTACAATTTCGTCCAAAAGTTCAGCTACAAAGTGCTATCAGTAAGAGCCATTTCAGTGCTACTAAAGTGCTACTTCCTTTATTCAAGGTATAGTCAGAAAAGATGTGTTTTTAGTTTGTGACGGAAGATGTAGAGACTTTCTGATGTCCTGATGTCAATGGGGAGCTCATTCCACCATCGAGGAGCCAGGACAGAGAACAGTCGAGACTTTGTTGAGTGTTTAGCTCTCAGTGACGGAGCTACAAGGCGATTGGCAGAAGCCGAGCGGAGCGCCCGAGTTGGGGTGTAAGGTTTTACCATGTCCTGGATGTAGACTGGACCAGATCTGTTCGTAGCACGGTACGCCAGTACCAGTGTTTTGAAGCGGATGCGGGCGGCCACCGGTAACCAGTGGAGGTCGCGGAGGAGCGGAGTAGTGTGTGAGAATGGTCTGTTACAATTGTGACGTATTGTTAAACATCAATTAAAAGCTGAGCCCAAATCAAGTCTGTTTTTAATCGTTAGGTGTGGACACACGTTTTGACAAATAAACACAGATCTCAATTAGATAGCGGGTAACTTTTGTCAATATGGACTAACACATTGTTAGATTGTTAGATTGTTATATTCTGCTCAATTAAATAATTTAGTTTATTCAAACCTACGCTGGTTGAGTTCAGTGATTGAAGCAAATGAAAGGCTATTATTTGCACCTCTACTAATCTTGAGCAACTCCAAACTGTCTTACTTATATGTTGTAAAGTTGTAAAATGTAGAAATCTAATTATTGATCAAATATTTGATCAAAATATTGATCAAATAAGGTTTAAAAAGAACAACGTATACCTCTTTTCATACTCTGGGTAACATTGAAAATGAGTGTTACCTATTTTCCAGAATGTTGGAGGGTACATTGAAATGGTTGTTTGTGTGTTGCCTTAGCTTTACAAGCTAATGAGGTCGGATCTGATCTTAAAGATAGAAATCTCCTACACATAGGTCCCTTTTTGCCACAACCTATCCTGATAACCAACCTCATTGAAGTAAATGAGGAACTTTAATTATTTAAAGTCAGTGGTCTTAATCTTAGCCAGTGAAGACCTAATGTTGCTGACTTAATTTGTTTGTTAAAGTAATTTATTTTTGTCATTCGGACATACAATAACTTTACATTGTATAATCGTTGGGTCTTTATTCAGACATGTTAGAGGAAATAAGCTCATACACAACATTTAGTGTCAAACGTTTTGTCTTTATGTATAATAAATGATAATTAAGTGATTTAGTGCATGTAAGCTTGTGCTGCTGCTTTAAAGTGCCTTGGGCACTGTTTAAAGGCACAGCGTGCTGGATTTGGTGGCATCGAGCGGCGTGGTCCCAGATTCAAATCAGTGGTGTATAGTAATGAAGTAGAAATACTTTGTTACTGTACTTAAGTTTTTTTTTTTAGTATCTGTACTTCACTATTTATATATTACATTACATTACATTTCATTTAGCTGACGCTTTTATCCAAAGCGACTTATATGATATACAGTATACAGTAGACCGTAAATTATCTTTAAAAAAAATGAATCATGAGACCAACACCGGGGACTGTGGTGTAACCCAGACTCCACCAAGCAGGTTTGGAATCAGTGGTCCTAGCTTGAAGTTAAATCATTGGTTAATCACGTTAAGCTAGTGAGCGACTACAAGCTGCTACGATGACTGATTTCATAATGGAAGCAGAAACGGAAGCACCTGTTACTCCTGCAACAACCAACGGTGGTGATGAAGACCAACACACGTGGCCTGATTTGCAAGAAATGTTTTCTTGAAAGATTCTTCGTAGCTACCGGTTGAAGTGCCTCTTATGATTACCCAAAGCTACTGAAATATTGGCATTCAAAAACTCCTCATCCAACCTCAGTTAACACATTAAGGTAAATTAAGATGAATTCCATAAATTGAGGAAGTGTTGACAGTTGTGAGATTTTGTTGATTTGAGTCGTTCTAGCTATGATCATTGCAGCACTAGTTGGCTAACATTAGCTAACTTAACTTGAGTTAAGCTAAAGTTACGTTATTACGTTAGCTAACTTAATGCTGCGCTCTCGCGGCTAGCTAACGTTAAGCTAGCTAACGTTAAGTTAGCTAACGTAATGCAGCGCTCTCACGGCTAGCTAACGTTAAGTTAGCTAACGTAATGCTGCGCTCTCGCGGCTAGCTAGCATTAAGTTAGCTTAGCCACCACACTGTAGGATTGACAGGAACCGCGAGAGCGCAGCATTACTATTTGAACCGTGTCGGAGTTGGAGATGCAAGTGTGTGTAGCAAGTGGGGCTAGCTAAAGTTGTTATGCTTCCAAAATGTCTTTCTGTCACTGTTTCAGAGAAAGCATGTACACCACCTTTAAACACTATGGAGCGCTGACATCAACAAGGAGGAAAAGGGCTCCTAAGACTCCCTCCACCAGCAGCATCAGACCACGTTAGTGAACACCTTGACTGTCTCAGAGGTCCATTGACAAAGCTGTTGTGTAGTATGTGGTCCAAGGGCTCCAGCCATTCTGTGTTGTTGAGCATACTTATAAACTCACTGTTACAACTCCTTTATAGTGCCATGTGTCATGATAAGTTCATAGTAGATGCAATAGTATACTTATGTACATTATATTATGTTAAACATTGTTGCTCCTGGATGGATCACAGCCAACCCAATTATTTTCAACACAACTCCTTGTCATGGTGGCTACAGCACTTAGAATAAAGAATAAATCTCAAAATTCTGACCCTTTGCTTTTTTATTAACAGCATTTACTTGTACTTTTACTTTCAATACTTAAGTACATTTAATATCAGAAACATACTTTTGATACTTAAATACAGTAAATATCAGATACTTTAAGACTTTTACTCAAGTAATTTTCCAGTAAAGTATCTTTACTTTTACTCAAGTATAGCTTTTGGGTACTTTATACACTACTGAAATCAACTGCATACTAAAGCTGCCTCCTCCCTTTCCAAGACTTTGGAAACATGTACTGCCGTGTTCTGCCGTGGTGACACTGTTCGCCTCGCTCAGGGGCCATCTCTACCATAATGACACTACTTAAGGAGCAAAGGAAGTCAGACGGGCTGGCATTGCCATTATTTTCGCTCACGGTATTGCAGTTCCAATAGTGCATTGGAGAACTACGTTGGCCTTCATAACGTAAAAACGCAAAAGGTTGTCTTTAGAGCCAGAAGAGTATTCTGGGCTACTGAAGAAACAATTGATGATGATGATGATGATACTGGCTGCTGCCCGTCCCAATGTTTCTTTACCCTGTTTAAATTGTCCACCTCTGCAGGTCCTTCCAGCCACAAGGTCACAGTGTGTTTTTAATTGTGGTGCCCCTCAACCCCCCACACCTCCCACCACATCCCATCAACCCCCTCGGCCCAAATGATGAACGACTGCACCTTGTGAAAAGGGCCCTCTCCAATAAACAAGCTTATCTCTTCTCTCTCTTCTCTCTCTCTCTCTCTCTTCTCTCTCTCTCTCTCTCTCTCGTCGCTGCCTGTGAATAATGAGCTCTGGGTATCATTGTTAATCACTATAATTGTTAATGTTAAGAGGGGGCCGGTTGCTAGTTGCCCGCCGCCCCACGCCTTTATTGATTTCATTTTTTCACATTAAAAATGCTGCATGCCTTTGTCAGAGCGGTGCCCCCCCCCCCCCCCCCCCCCGAGAAGCTAATTAGTTATTTAGTGGCCTCTGTGTGTGATGGGGTGTACGTGGGACGTTAGAGCAGAGCTAAAGCCTGTTATCAGTAGCCTGATAAAGGGAATTGGTTGTCCCACAGTAGCTGTGAGAGGCTATGGCTGATAGCAGCGTGGCTATTATAGAGAGGACAGGCACGTGCATGCCCACATGCACACATTTATTCACAAGCTGCTAGAATCATGTAAATATACCGAAGCACATACATAAAAAAGGTTTGAAGAAGAAATACACATGAAAACTTGAACTTGAACACTGCTTACAGGTTGGATAGTTTTCACTGAGGGAACATGCGAACGCCACATTTTGAATTCACATTCAGGTCAACACAATGTACTCGTACTCTGTTTGTTACTCATGCAACCCATTCTCCCTACCAACTCGTCAAATGCCAACACTAGGTTGATTTTTGTTCTTTACTAAAGCCAGTAAAATACATAGTGTTTTAACATAACACACACACACCTGTTCACAGCCCCGTATATAAAGTTGAACACATTTTAAATTTCAAGCAAAAAAAATCAGGTATTTGTTATTGCAACCCATCTCTATCCTGCTTCATGTGCCATCACCCCACTAGAACCACATCTTCCAGACTAAACAATGTTTCTTATCCTCTCACTTTTCCCTAAATACATCTTTATTGGACCAGGAACATTTCTAATAGACTGACTGAGAGTGAGTGACTGAGACGCTGACTAAGAGTGATACACACCCTATTTCATCCCAGTCTCAGACGCACACACACTCTCTTTCTAACTACCCCACCTGTGCCAGAAATACAGATACGATTTTGACAGGAACCTTCTTTTTTTTCCCACTGGAAAACTCTGCCCATGCACAAGTTTACTTTCACTACAAATCCTTATGACTCACTTGGCTTAATTTTGAGTGAGGGGTCAATATGGTCTTGAACAGCAGAGGTTACACATCTCTATTTATCTACAACACCCCATGAAAAAAGAAAAGTTGTTTTTTGTGCAATTTATATCTAGGTTTTTCCAATGTACCTAAACAATAGTTTCAACATGTATTTTTCATGAAAACGAGTGTTATCCTTATTGAACTATGATCTATGGAGGGGTGAATAACTCCATTCCACTAAAAACTGATTGATTTGTAGTAATGGTGTTGGTGATGAGGTACAAACTATATGTATGAGGATTTTTTGGTTTCTGACTACCTTTGCATGATTCAACATGCACCGTGTCACATTGACCCAGGAACATCATTACTGTACCTGAGAAACCAACAGGAGGGTTAAAAGTACCTCAATGGATGAGTGAGCAGCTGCTATGGGAAGTAGAAATTAAGAGTTATTGAAACGATACTTCCTCATTTCACTACAATAACCTAAACAAGGTGGCCAAATACGAAGGGAGATTGCCCCGGGGCTGTGTAAACGTTACAACATGTAATATGTGTTTTCTGTTTAAAAAGAACCAATACACAGAGATAAGTGGTTACGTCCCCGGTCTGATCTTGAATGTACAGCAGACAGCAGGTTTATTTACCACGTAACAGAACTACAGAGTACCGGATTCAGTGCCGACAGCTGTCAGTTCACGGCGTGGTAATCTGTTGGCCCCCGTGCCGCTGCACCGCTTGAACTGTTGATATTTACGCCATTACCTTTGGCTGTACGGTCTGCATTCTGACACGCCTTGTTTAGAAACTCTTCCCATTACTCAGTACAAAGATAACATTTTATTTTCATTAATAAATCACTATGTATAATTAATATGTAATGCCAAAAAAGGATACAAACTAAATTAAAAAAACAAAGGAAAGAAGCTCCTAGAGTTCACTTTATCCTTCATTAAGTCCACCTCCATTAAATCACAACTGAATATGGGCTGAAGAAAAGAACAAATTTAAAGACTAAATAAAGACAAAAAGTGTAACATCCCAGAGTAAGGATGGATTACACAACGTAAAGATTTCCTTTAAGTGCTACAGAGAAAAATAGTTTATTGTTATGTGATATAATCAAAGATTTACATGATGCCTTGTGAGATTTTGAGCAAGGCAAAATGCTGTTAATATGTCACTTAATTGTGTTTTAATATGTTTTTATGCAATCTACAAACATTTAAAACAATCCATTTTTAAATGAACCTGCACTTACAAGACTGTCATTTTATTTCATGTATTTAATTAAAGTATACTTTTATGTTTGAAATGTTATCATAGATTTAATGATAAAATTAAAGAAATTGGTAAACATGTAATGGTAAAAACATGTAATGGTAAAAACCATTACATGTTTACCAATTTCAATTCAATTCAATTTATTTTTTTATAGCCCAAAATTACAAATCACAAATTGTCCTTAGTGGGCTTTACAATCTGTACACATACGACATCCTCTGTCCCGGGACCTCACATCGGTTCTGTAAAAACTCTTTTGGAATTAAAAATTGGAAGAAAAAAGGAATGGTAAATGGACTGTACTCGTAGAAAGCTTTTCTAGTCTCCCACTTAAACACACTTTTCACATTATTTGCCATCATTCACCAATTCCTGAAGGCAGGAGCTACCATGCAAGGTGCCACCTGACCATCAGGAATTATTAACAATCATACAAAATGTACACATCGTAGGCACAGCTGGGAGCAACTTGGGGTAAAGTACCCAAGGACACATCAATATGGACTAGCAGAGGATTGAACCGCCGATTGAAGGACGACCCTGCTCTACCACTGAGGCCCAGGAAGAAACCTTCAGGAGAGCAACAGAGGAGGATCCCTCTCCCCGGATGGACAGAAGCAATAGATGTCATGTGACCAGAATCAACGTAACAGAGTTACAGCACATTCAATGGATATGACAGAAATTATTCATGTAATGAGTAGTAGTCAGCTGTTGAGGTGGTTGACTGTAAGCAGGACCGTGCATCAGGTACATTATACTGTATATCATAAACTGACGGCAGTTTTCTGCTGAAGTCTGTATGTGTGTGTTCACTGTTAATTAAAGCAGTGTGTGTGAGTGAAACACTCCCTAAAGGGAACTTTAGTTTTAGTGGAACCATTAACCTTTTAAATGACAGAGATCACACAGCCAGAGCTGTAACAATGACAGAATGATGATTAGAGAGAAACTATGTGATATTAGTGTATGTGTGTGTGTGTGTGTGTGTGTGTGTGTGTCTGTGTGTGAGAGAGAGAGTTGTTAATTAGTGGCAGTAATCAGATGCTGCTCATTACAACGCTTGACTAGAGATTCATGTATGGTCATGTCTGTGTGCCTCACACACCATGCCTCAATACTGCAATGGCTACTTCAGATCTCTCCTAATTAATTATCTTGCCCTGATCACGGGAACGCTCTAATGAGACAGACTCCTTCAATTACCTGCCCGGAATGAGTCTACTCTGTGATGCACCACACATTAACCACATCAACAGGAATTAGTATGCGCCATACCACAGCATACACCTGCTGCACCAATGGTTAAATGTGTGATTCAGGAACTGCTGCTCATGAATGAAATAAAAAAGCAGCTCTCATCTCTATTTTATACCACACAGAATTCAAAGGCTTTATTCAGTGGGGCATTTTTTCATTTGATTTATTTGCACTTCAATCTATTTTTGAACTGTTGTTTTTGTCATGAGTACCTCTTGCCTATTAATAAACCCTCAACTTAAATTAAATCATAACTCATTTGCAAGCTTTGTTCTTACTCACACCAAATCTGGAAAACACTACAGACAATTATTTTTGTTATAGGTCCGTGTTCTCAATTCCTATCTGAAATTTCAGATGAAAGTTCTCATGAAGTTGAACTCATTTCAAGTTTATTTAGTATAGCCCAAAATCACAAATTACAAATTTGCCTCTGAGGGCTTTACAATCTGTACACATACAACATCCCTGTCCCAGGACCTCACATCGGATCAGGAAAAACTCCCCCCAAAAATTTTAAAAACCCTTTCACAGGAAGAAAAGTAAGAAACCTTAGAGCAACAGCAGAGGATCCCTCTCTCCGGATGGACAGAAGCAATAGATGTCATGTGACCAGAATCAACGTAACAGAGTTACAGCAGATTCAATGAATATGACAGAAATTATTCATGTAATGAGTAGTAGGCATGGACCACGACCCAAATAACCAGACCGCCACGAAACATGGAAACTTGAGGAGATAAAGCACAGAGGCTCCCGGGAAGAAGTAGAGTTAGTAATGTGTATTAATGAGACATGAATTCATCCAGAAGGAGAGAGAAGAGGAGAGAGGAGCTCAGTGTATCCTACAATGTTCCCCATCAGTCTAGGCCTATGGCAGCATATCTAAGGGCTGGACCAGGGCAAACCTGAGCCAGCCCTAACTATAAGTACTGTCAAAGAGAAAAGTCTTAAGTCTACTCTTAAATGAGGTGACTGTGTCTGCCCCCCGGACTGAAAGTGGAAGCTGGTTCCTCAGAAGAGGAGCTTGATAACTGAAGGCTCTGGCCCCCATCCTACTTTTTAAGACTCTAGAAACCACAAGTAGCCCCGCATTCATTGAGCGCAGCTCTCTGGTGGGGTAATATGGTACTATAAGCTCTCTAGTGGGGTAATATGGTACTATAAGCTCTCTAGTGGGGTAATATGGTACTATAAGCTCTCTAGTGGGGTAATATGGTACTATACGCTCTTTAGTTAGGTAATATGGTACTATAAGCTCTCTAGTGGGGTAATATGATACTATAAGCTCTCTAGTGGGGTAATATGGTACTATAAGCTCTTTAGTTAGGTAATATGGTACTATAAGCTCTCTAGTGGGGTAATATGGTACTATAAGCTCTCTAGTGGGGTAATATGATACTATAAGCTCTCTAGTGGGGTAATATGGTACTATAAGCTCTTTAGTTAGGTAATATGGTACTATAAGCTCTCTAGTGGGGTAATATGGTACTATAAGATCTCTAGTGGGGTAATATGGTACTATAAGCTCTCTAGTGGGGTAATATGGTACTATAAGCTCTTTAGTTAGGTAATATGGTACTATAAGCTCTCTAGTGGGGTAATATGGTACTATGAGCTCTCTAGTGGGGTAATATGGTACTATAAGATCTCTAGTGGGGTAATATGGTACTATAAGCTCTCTAGTGGGGTAATATGGTTCTATAAGCTCTTTAGTTAGGTAATATGGTACTATAAGCTCTCTAGTGGGGTAATATGAGCTCCTTAAGATATGATGGTGCATCACCAGTTAAGGCTTTGTAGGTGAGGAGAATGATTTTAAATGTGATTCTTGATTTTACAGAGAGTCAGTGCAGAGCAGCTTAATACAGGAGTATTGTGATCTCTCTTCTTAGTTTTCGTTAGTATACAAACTGCAACATTCTGGATCAAGAGCAGCCTGATATCTCAGAGATTCTTTACGGCGGTGCGGGATGCCAGAGCAATGGGGCGACTGTGGCTCAGTGGTTAGCAAGTCAGTCTTTCAATCAGAGGGTCGGTGGTTCAAACCCTGGCTCAGCCAGTCCACGTCGTTGTGTCCTTGAGCAAGACACTTAACCCTCATTGCTCACCGTCGCTGTGTCTACTGTATACTGTATATCATGTAAGACGCTTTGGATAAAAGCATCAGCTAAATGAAATGTAAAAAAAAAATGTCATCAAGAGAAACTAGATCATTAGATAATTGATTTCTGAGTTGTTCTGGGCCAAGTAAAATAACTTCCATTTTGTTTGAGTTTAACATCAGGAAGTTGCAGGTCATCCAGGTTTTATGTCTTTAAGACACGCTTGAAGTTTACCAACCTGGGTAGTTTCATGGCTTGATCGATATGTATAACTGAGTGTCATCAGCATAACAATGAAAGTTTATGGTTGCAGCCAATGATGGAGCCGGCCTTCTTCACCAGTTTACTGAGTCTGTTGGTGTCACCGGCTCCACGGCTGCTTCCCCAGCAGACTATGGAGGAGTACAGAGCTCTGGCCACCACCGACTGGTAGAACATCTCCAACATCTGGCTGCACACATTGAAGGATCCGAGCTTCCTCAGGAAAAAGAGTCTCCTCCTCCCCTTCTTGTAGACAGCGTTGATGTTGTTCTTCCAGTTCAGTCGGCTGTCGATAGACACCCAGTACCTGTGCTCCTCCACCATGTCCACGTCCTCTCCCAGAACTCTCAGCGGTTGTGGAGCCGTCGTCTTCCTCCTGAAGTCCACCACCTTCTCTCTGGTCTTGGCCCCGTTCAGAAGCAGGTGGTTTCTACCGGCCCACTCCACAAAGTCCTCCACTACTGCCCTGTACTCCTCCTCCTGTCCACCCTAAAACACCCGACCACTGCAGAGTCATCGGAGAACATCTGTGATTGGAGTCAAAGCCGAGGAGTGACAGCAACTCTACTACATGATCACTCCTCCGTTATCCAATGGTCACTACTGGTCTGTGGTCGCAAAAAAAAAAAAATGGCAACAGCCAAAATCCAAGATGGCAACAGTCAAAATGCCTATCGCGAGGCTTTAAAAATCGCAGTTCACAAATTCGGCTGAAATCACGAAGATACTTCGATAATAAATCCACGCAGCCGTCTAAATGCAACAGGACACATGTTGATAAATCTGCAGGCTCTGGTTGGAGAACATTACACACGGTCATCCACAGTGCTTTCTTTCATTTAATTACATGCACAACACACCAGGCCGCTACAGAGTAACCACACACCCGCTTCTACACACATCACACTCGTTGGTTATAACTCGGTATTCTGCTTGTTTTATGCAGGAGACATTGCCTCCTTTCCAAATTCCTTTTCAGTAAAAGGGATGCTTCACATTTTATTCTTGAAATACATCATGGTGATAAACGTTGTCACATTGGACAGTACGATGTTACAAGGTATGGTTTGAGATACTCTGGCTGCACGTTTGAGGTTCACATTGTTCCTGTCTGCACCACCACAGGACAACGAGACGACTTTCTGGAGAGTTGTTGGGCTGTTATTGACTCCCTGAGATTGGCTCAGTTGTTTCACAGTGCATGAGACCATGTGACTGGCTGAGTGTATTTATTTCTCACAACCTCTAATATATATTTCACTTCACCAAGCCCTTTTCCACTTTGCCCTGCTGCACATACATGTAAATCTGCTGCACATACACGTAAATAAAAAATAGCAGGTGGTGCACTATTATGGGGAGACTTTGACCAAATTATCATCAGCTGATTGGATTCAGCTCAGTAACTTTCCTGTATTCATCTCATCCATATTAGCTTGAAAATGGCAAAAACTAATTGTCTCGATCCTCCTTGTTTCCCAGATCAAAACTCCATAGTCTGCTGGGGAAGCAGCCTTGGAGCCGGTGACCCCAACAGACTCAGTAAACTGGTGAAGAAGGCCGTATTGTCCATATTGGATAATCCGGACCACCCTCTCCACCACCTACTGCAGGGACAGCGGAGCACTTTCTCCATCAGACTCCTGCAGCTCTGCTGTCACACGGACAGATACAGGAGAACTTTCCTGCCCACGGCTATTAGACTTTACAACAAGTCACCTCTGGCCAGATCCTCCGTTAATTAACATAAATAGCCCTTGCACTGCTCTGTTATGCACTGTATACACCTCATTCACTACATATACTTTGCATTTTTGCACTTTCTTTATTGTTTACACTTCATTCTTAAGTTAACACACTCCGCTGTTTTGTTGTATATATTGAGTTTTTGTTTTGTTGTATATATTGAGTATCTTTTTAGTTTATTCCTGTTGTTTTATTTTGTGTCTGCTACTGTGACCAACAAATTTCCCCTTGGGGATAAATAAAGTATACATCCACCCATCCATCCATCCAATTGGGTCCAGTCCAGTCTAGTTCCAAGGGTTCCTCTCCGGTCCAACCCAGCACAGACAGCTCCAGTTTAGGTTCAACCCATTCCAGTCCAGTGGATCCTGAGAAAGAAGTGATTTTAATTAAAGATAACTTGCTCAGTGTGTGGCCATACTGAGCCTGTTAATCTGAATCCAATAGGCTGGATGTAGCAGTGAGAAGGCCCTTGTAAAGCACAGGCTCTATTGAAGCCCACTGCATTTCATTTGGGTGGGAATCAATGCAAATTGACACCACTTAACATGCAAATGATGCTCGGGTCAAATGGCGGCTTCCTGCCCGCTGGCGGTGGTCCAACATTTACAACTTAACTCTCTTTTTCACCTCTTCACACCTCCTCTCTCCATATAACTTACCATTTTTTCCCCTTTGCAACTGGTTTTCTTTTATTTCTTTTCCCCTGAAAGGTTCTTCTCTTCCCCTCCCGCCCTGTCCACGTCCTTTCCTTTTCTCCTCATCCTTTTCAATCTTCTTCCATCTCCCCTTCCTCCTCTCCTCTCCTCTCTTCTCTCCCCTCCCTTCTTTTCCATCACATTCCTAACCTACTGTTGTAAAAATAATATTCAGGATATTCGTCCATTTAAAGATCTGAGAAAATAAAAGACTATTGATTGCTTGATAAACTGACACTGGTGGCAACAGAATGGGAGTAAAGTCAGTATAACCCCTTGCTGCGGCTGTGTGTGTGTTAGCCGGAGGCACTATATAGGAGATGCTGTGGATCAATAAAGTGTATTTGTGTGTGTCGGTCCTTAGCTATCCTTCCAATTACACATTTCCAGCAGCGCGGCCGAGCACAGCTCTTTGTTAAAGCCTTAATGGATCAGCTCAGGGAAGTGTTCGCACGCACGCACGCACGCACACAAACACACACAAATAGATACAGCTCTACAAGGTAAGCATTCTCAAATTGATTTGTTAAACAGCGTTTTGAGCCCCTGCGCTCTTTGAAACTGTGTAATTACTGTGAGAGCTGACGCTGTGTGTGTGTGTGTGTGTGGTTGTGTGTGTGTGTGTGTGTGTGTGTGTGTGTCTGCATCGGTGTGTCTGCGGATAATTTCATGAAGCGCTGTGCTTTTCTGTTGTTAACAGTTTCCAGATGAAGGAAGCTCCATGTGTCTGATTATGGAAGAAGAGAGCGTTTCATTAGGAATTTAGCTCACAACAGCAGATGCATTACTGCCAGCAGCACTTTCACCCTTGCACTCATCTTCTGCTCTTTCTTCACTGCTTTCAGATCTAATGAGCAGAGCATGGAGGTTGATTCTATCTATTGAACAAGCACTACATTCATTTTGTTTTTGAGTCAAAAAAGAGCCTGCCGTGATGGATTTGTGAGCAAAGAAATTTGCAAAATCCACGTTTTGAACTCTCGATGTTCATCTTGCTATTTTCTCCCACTATTTTGGAAGAATTGGTTGGTAACACTTGCTCTGTTTCCTTCTCTTATCAAAGTTCTCCTTTGATCTGCTTCGGCCTATTTTGTGTAATAGCCTTCCCTGTCGCTGCAAACAAAGCCTTACCTCACCTGCCCATTAGGTGCCCTTACTGAGCTTTCCTACCTTTATGACTTGTATCATCCGTCTGAACTTTTTTTGGGGTTCACGTGTTCTTTTACGGGAATGGAACGCAAGTCAATAGCTATAATTAACCCAATCAGCAGTAAAATGTTGGAAATGTATGTTTCTGCCTACTGAATCCTGAGATTTCTGAACCAAAATGACCTAATATGTTTCATGTCACGCTTGCATTATTACATTACATTACATTTAATTTCATTTAGCTGATACTTTTATCCAAAGCGACTTACAATAAGTGATTTCACCATGAGTACAAACAAGAATCAGAACAAGAATCAAGAAGATACAATTTCATCAATAAAGTTCAGCTACAAAGTGCTATCAGTAAGAGCCATTTCAGTGCTACTATAGTGCTACATCCTTTATTAAAGGTATAGTAGGAAAAGATGTGTTTTTAGTTTGAGACGGAAGATGTAGAGACTTTCTGATGTTCTGATGTCAATGGGGAGCTCATTCCACCATCGAGGAGCCAGGACAGAGAACAGTCGAGACTTTGTTGAGTGTTTAGCTCTCAGTGACGGAGCTACAAGCCGATTGGCAGAAGCCGAGCGGAGCGCACGAGTTGGGGTGTAAGGTTTTACCATGTCCTGGATGTAGACCGGACCAGATCTGTTCGTTGCACGGTACGCCAGTACCAATGTTTTGAAGCGGATGCGGGCGGCCACCGGTAACCAGTGAAGGTCGCGGAGGAGCGGAGTAGTGTGTGAGAATTTCGGTTAAAGACCAGTCGAGCTGCTGCATTCTGGATGAGCTGCAAAGGTCGGATGGCACCAGCAGGTAGACCCGCCAGGAGGGAGTTACAATAGTCTAGGCGCGAGATGATGACCAGAGCCTGGACGAGAACCTGTGCTGCCTTCTGGGTGAGAAGGGGACGTATTCTCCTGATGTTGTGCAGCATGAATCTACAGGAACGAGTTGTTGTGGTAATGTTGGCAGTCAGGGAGAGTTGACTGTCAAGGGTCACACCGAGGTTCCTGGCAGTCGGGGTCGGGGCCAAGACTCAGTTGTTGAAAGTAATCGTCAGGTTGTGAGTGGGGGAGACTTTTCCTGGAAGGAGAAGTAATTCCGTCTTGTCGGGGTTAATCTTCAAGTGATGTGCGGACATCCATTGTGAAATGTCAGTCAGACAGGCCGAGATTCGTGCTGCTACCTGTGTTTCCGATTTGGGAAACGAGAGGATCAGTTGGGTGTCATCAGCATAGCTATGGTAGGAAAAGCCATGTGAGCGAATGACAGAGCCAAGAGAGTTGGTGTACAGGGAGAAGAGGAGAGGACCGAGGACCGAGCCTTGAGGAACCCCAGTAGTGAGAGGACAAGGCTCAGACACAGATCCTCTCCAGGTTACCCGGTAGGTGCGATCGCTGAGGTAGGATGACTCACAATGCTGCATGGTTAATGTTGTGAAACAAGGTTAGGTTGAGGTTGGTTAGGTTTCGGCAAAAAAAAAAAGGACTTGGTTAGGGTTAGATAAAAGTCAATGGTTTGTTTTAAAATAATAATGTGATCACATAACTAGCCTGAATACACAAGAAACTCTGTTAACTGACTTTCTTGTGCAACATTATGTAACAAAATATAAACTATTTAAAATGTTTTGTTTTATGGCAACATCATTTTCAATACACAAGGTTGCCCACTGGACAACCTTGAATTGCTTGAACGTGAATTAACCTTTAATCTACAGGAATACCAACATCAGACATTAAGTGAGTGCAGCACACAATTATCTAGAAAGCAACACATTTTACTTAAATAACTAAACAAATACAAAATAAAATAAAATTGTGGAGTGAAGACCAGAGTAGCTTTGAAAGTGATGGAGGCAGACACAAGACACTTTGTCCAGAAAACCAAAGGCGTTGATTTACATAAGTGGCCCTGATACACTTGTAACCAAACATAAATACAAACAATATAAATAAAGCAAACAAACAGTTAAATAACCGGAATAAAGCTCCACTTATCATTAGGGTAACCTAAATTAACATAACCTTAAATACCGCCTTCAATCAGCAGGATCGAGTCTGCACCATGAGTGCAGGTGAAACTATTTACTTCCTTAAATATTTTAAGTGACAAAAACTGTGTGCGACTGTGGCTCAGTGGTTAGCAAGTCTGTCTTTCAATCAGAGGGTTGGTGGGTCGATTCCAGCCTCCGGTAATCCATGGCTTTGTGTCCTTGAGCAAGACTCTTAACCCTCATTGCTCACCGTTGCTGTGTCTACAGTCTACTGTATATCATGTAAGTTGCTTTGGATAAAAGCGTCAGATAAATGAAATGTAAAAAAGCTATACCTTGAAACTGTACAACTTCAGGTTGAAACACTTTATATATGTATTTAACACAAATACACTTCTAAATAGTCTCACATATGGTATACCTTGCAAACATGCACATCACAATCAACCTAAACACATACCTTTACTTAACCTTGTCACCTCCACCTGCTGCACCCATACCAGGACAGTGACTTTACATTTTGGCCTCTAGAATACATTTTTTTTTTATTCTGATGGGACAATCTTCTGACTAGGTTTTTCATGTTTCGATGCCAGTGTTACGTTTTGTTTTCAATACCAACATTTAAAACTACTGTCCTGTCTTCGGGTCATCATATCATTTTTGCTCTCCATGAAGCTTGTGTCATGACTCCTAATATAGTTATGATATGATTCTGAGTGTGTATGTGTCCACTCCCTCCGTCTTCTGACGATGAGGTGAAGTCTCCGATCAAAGAAAGTTGTCTGAGACAGGCGGGATGAGAGAGACGATCATGAGGAGGAGTCAGGAGGACAAAATGAAAGCAGAATGCTCTAACTATAATCCGTGTGACACAGTTTGTCTGTCCAGAGTTGGTTTTTTATCAGTGTGAAGGACTTTGTCCATCCAACCATGACACCTCCTCTCCTCTTCTTTTTTTCACTTTCTGCTCATTTCTTCTTCTCCTCTCCAATCTCACTCTCTTTACTCACACAGTGTCTACTCAAATGTGTAGGATTTGACCCATGTGTTGTGTCTATATATAAAATAGTATCAATACTATTATTATCATCAAATACAAGAAGCAATTATTTTGAACCCAACATTGCCGGTTGTAAAGCAGCTACAGAATAAATACTGTATTTAGCTGTTGAGCATAGTATGCTTAAAGCATTATGGATTCATGAGGGAACAAGAACACGGAACACCTGTTGTGAATAAACTACTCAACCCAAATCATTTTTATATTTTATACATATTTTTCTTATTATCTCCACGAGGCATAAGCCTTTGGGGAGATTATGCATTTGGTGTGTGTGCGTGTGTCCCTGTCTATCTATCCACTGCTAATCTTCAAACTATTCACCAACAATCAGTCTAAGATTTTGTGTGCACATTCATGACTTTTTGAACAAGGACTTCTCGTGGTTCCAGTCATTTAAAATTTAAAAAAAATATATTGTATTGCCTGTTTGCCTGCAGTATCATTGGTTGCTGAACCTCAATCCGATTAACCAGTCGGTAGTGGCTGTAAGTGATCAACAACTAAGCAAAGCTATAAAGTCTTACCTGGTCTGTTGCAGGCCACATTTCGGCCTTAGCCTTGGCTCATAAACCATAGAAGTTTGGGCTCCACTTAAAGCGGGACGGCAGATTTATTTTATACCTGATATGATGCACAAGTTGGGCACGATACCATATTTCTTGATCTGGCAGAAACCTGCAGTCCCCTGAGTGCACTTTTTAGTTAGCATTATTATTATACGACGGATCGTTATCATATTGCGTCTAAAAATAAGTGAAACCACTAGCTCTGTCATTGTCATCCTATTTTCACCCACCGACAATGCCACCACGCTCACCCGAGGAGGCGTGATGGAAAACAGGTATGACGGCGAGTGGAAACCCCTTTCTCTCCCACCACCTCCACAAGTTAGCAGCGTGAGCTAGCCTCTCCGACCACCCTTGCCTCTCCCACCACCTCCACAGTGCTAGCTTGCAACCCAACAGCGCGCAAGCTTGCAGGGATGGTGGGAGAGGCTAGCTTATAGCTTGTGAGCGCTAGCAGCTGCTGCCACAAGAATTTGTGGCTGCACTGTTAGTCCCCGACAACCACCAAAGGTAGTGGGCAGCGGGGACGCGGGCAGTAGCAGCAGCAACAGCGGCTTATAAACTGCCACAGCTTGTTTATGATTAAATACGGCTATATCTTTAAATTTAGTAGATGCGGCGTATAGAAGGGTGCGGTTTATAACCCACATTTTGCGGTACTATTGGGGCATACGCTTCCGCTCGTTAACATTGACAACAATGGATTGGAAGGCACAAATAACGGACCTCCAAATAACGCATCAGCTCGGCACTCTGTTTGATAGCAACATTTTGTTGTGTGTACTGGTTTGTGCACTACAGATATACAGACCGTAGAAGGTTAAAATCCCTAAAAGATTGTTTCTCACCGGTGATCCAGCGATTCGGTGGGCTTGGGGACATCACCTTCACCCCACCCAGGAGAGAAAGAAAGCAGAAGCGGGGCAAGAGGCAAGGCCTGCAGGCTCAGAGCGGATCCCAACCGACCAGGTCTACCGAGTCTTTTTCTGGCAAACTCCCGGTCACTCGTCAACAAGATCGGCAAAATGAGGCTGAGGATTACGTCACACAACATGAGCAGCTGTGGGATGGTAATTACAGAGGTCTGACTGGACAGCACCGTTGCCCACAAAGCTATTGATGTAGCAGGTCGAACCGTTTACCGAGGAGACAGGACTGCAGATTCCGGTAAGAGCAGAGGTGAAGGAGTGTGCATCTACGTGAACAATGACTGGTGTACAGCTACGGACATCATTGGGACACACTACTCCACGGACTTGGAATACCTGGCAGTGAAATGCAGACCGTTTTATCTTCTGAGGGAACTTTCTGCCATCCTAGCCATGCTAACGCAAAACTAGCCCAGGAGAAGCTGCGTAGCACTGTTAGCAACCAGCTAAACGCTCATGGAGGGAGACTTCAATCACGCAGAGCTCAAGACAGTGCTGCCGAAGTTGCACAGAAATGTAAGCTTCCCCACCAAAGAGAAGAATATTCTGGACCAGGTGTACACCAACTTATTGAAAGCATACAACTCTGCACCATCTACCTCGACCAACTACCTCTCTCTGATAATGAGTTCATCATATAAACCAGGGGTATTCAACTAAAATTCTGCGAGGTCCAGTTTGAGAGTATTTCCACATGCAAAGGTCCAGAACATCACAATAATGTCAAATTTGTGCTATATGATTTTGTGCCATAGGTGTTCAGCTCATTCCTCCTCTCTGTTAACGTTATTGTTGGTCAGTTAATTCAGTGTTAGGGTTCTGATCATATTATTAATATGTTAGGTTTCTGATCATATTAATTCAGGGTTCTGATCATATTGGGCTCTTAGGTTTATTTTTTCTGTGCCTTAATCTCAGATGTGAGTCGGTCCGTTTGCTCTAGAGATCTGAGCTTTGTCTCGTGATGTCTTCACATCGCTGCTTTTAATGTCGCTGAACATGAGACATAATGCTCTTGAACTGGCTGTAGGAATAATAAACATATAAGAGTCGGTCCATTCCTGGTTAAAGGCTCTTTAAGTTGTCCACATTTCTCTTTTGGAGCGCCAAGTGAAATAACTTCTCTGACTCATGTACTTTTTCAACTATTGGGTCTCTCTCAGTCTCCTCTCGCATTTACAAGGCGTGTGATTGGTCGGAGTGTTTCCTGGACCGCTGAACGAGAGCTGTAAAGGCTGGATAAGCTGCGCCGGTGAAATGGAGCGATCCATCAACAGTTAATAATTCGGTAATAATAATTTGTTTTCGGTCCAGGGTCCAGAGACAACGACGTCTGGGTCTGGACCCGGACCGCCAGTTGATATAAACCACTAATTTGCCAAACAAGACCAGCTGTCCAAACCATTCGAGTATGCAGGACTACTTTGAAAGCACAGATTGGGAAGTGTTTGCACAGGGCGCTGACCTGGAGGAGAACATCTCGGCTGACCTGGCCTACCTACACTTCTGCACTGAGACAGTAACGACCACCAATCAGAGAGGCCAAACAGATACAAACAACAAGGGACACTTCGAGAACAACGACCCCCAGAGCATGACTGACTACAAGAGTGGTTACCACACAGATCAGTCACGATAGCGACCTCCCCGACACCCTGAACTGATTCTTCGACCACTTTGACAAACAGCATCGCAGAGCAACACCTGAGAAGACCCATCCCAAGGAGGAGCAGACACTCTTCCTCCAGCACCACCAGGTGAGGTACGCTCTGAGGAGGATCGACATCACTAAGGCAGCGGGACCAGACAGGGTGTCTGGCCGCACATTATAGACCTGTGCCGACCAGTTAGCTGAGGTGTTCACCAACATCTTCAACCTCTCCCTGCAACAAGCTGCAGTCCCCACCTGCCTCAGATCCACAACCATTGCCCCTGTCCCGAAAAAGAACGCAGTAACCTGCTTCACTGACAACCGCCCAGTTGCCCTGAACCCAGTCATCACAAAGTGCTTCGAGAGGATGATATTATCGCACATCAAGGACGTCCTCCCAGCCGACCTGTACAGCCACCAGGTACCGAATGAACAGATCTACGGACGACGCAGTCTCCATCACACTTCACACAACCCCGTCTCACCTAGAGTACCCAATGCTCTATGTTGACTTCAGCTCTCCCTTCAACACCATCCTCCCCCATAAATTGATGCATAAACTCAAAAACCTTGGACTCTCTACTTTTACACTCTGTTTATGGATTCTGGATTTTCACTCGAACAGATGACATAATGTCAGGATAGGGACCCTGACATCACCAACCACCATCCTGAGAACTGGTGAACCGCAGGGCTGTGTGCTCAGCCCGGCCCTCTTCCCATTCTTCACCCAGGACTATTCCGCCATCTATCCTTTCAACATGATAGTGAAGTTTGTCGTCGACACCACTGTGGTAGGATTCATCTCCAACGACGAGACACACTACAGACAGGAGGTTCATAGTAATCATAATCATAGTGGACTTCAGGAGATCCAGGAGACCACACACTCTACACAAGTGGGGAAGAGGTGGAGAGGGTGGACAAGATCAAATTCCTGGGACTCCACATCACTGAAGACCTCACTTGGTCCCTGAACACATCCCACCTTGTGAAGAAAGCCCAGCAGAGGCTCAAACAAGCTGGCCTGCCCCCTGAACGTCTGGTAAACCTCTACAGTGTGATTGAGATCATCCTTTGTCAGTACGTTACTGGTTGTACGGCAGCTGCACAGCAGGAGGGACCTGGCCTGTGTGGTTAGAACAGCACAGAAGATTGTGGGAGTTACCCTCCCTGACCTGGACATTGTTTATGCTCCGCCTCCAGAAGGCCAGCAACATTTGCAAAGACATCTCACACCCAGGACACTCTCTGTTTGTTCCCCTGCCATCAAGAAAAAGATACAGGACTATCAAAACCCGGACTAACAGGCTAAGAAACAGCTTTTTTCCCAGAGCGATTTCCTCCATCATTGCTCAGGGACATTCAGCAAGTTGTCTCCTCCCTCCATGCGGCCCTGAGGGGTCCTGCCTCCCATTAATGTTAAATCATTCTAGTCACAGCTTCATTAGACCCGTCCTTCTTTCTCTCTCAACATACCTAAGCACAGAAGTTTTCAGCCCTTACACTCCTTCACATCTATACGCCACAATGATTCACTCGTGCAAAATACAAAAACACAGATGAGCTTCACAGATACAACATAGTCCTCGAAGCATGATCCAGCAAGTGAGCGTGTTTGATATACTGTGTGTGTGTGAGTGTGTGTGTTAAATGAATGGGTTTATCAATGTGTTTTGTATGTTTTTCCTGTGTGTTCATGTTTTTATCTGACCTGCTTGTGGGTGTGTGCTCACGACTGAGGAAAAGACAGCAGTCTAAAGGATGAAATTGAAGATATTAGCATGGTCTGCTCTGCTTTTGATTAGTTCTGACTGGAAATCTACCCGAGCCACAAGGGGCCCCTCAGCAGCTTGTGCTCTCCCCTCCCTCTCTTTGTGGATGTGCCCCCCCCCCCATTCCACCCCCCAACCCTCTCCTCTCGCAGCGTTTCGCGCTACGCCAGAAATTGAATTGATATTTTGTAAACCTGATTTGTGGATAACGCGATGTGACAGCGACAAATGCCGGACTGTGAATGGTTTTCAAAGCCAGTCCAAATGAAAGTTATTACAGGGTAAATGCGCATTTCTTTGTCTCGGCGGCAGCCGCAGCCCCTCCTGGCTCCATGTATGAGTTTATATGGGTTGAATATGGATCCATTTCCTGGGTAATTGAATTGATACTGTCATGCACGGGGGCAGTGCCACATTGCTCTGCAGGGCGGATGGACTGTCTGATTGAATTGGATAGGGGGGTGAAAGTGTCGCTGTGTGTGTGTGTGTGTGTGTGTGTGTGTGTGTGTGTGTGTGTGTGTGTGTGCGTGTGTGCATGTGTGTGTGTGTGTGTGTAAGGGGTTGTCAGCAAGCAGTCATAAGATAGACACACCTCAGTGTTCTCCTGATTACTGCCGTACAGCCAATTGTCTCTCCAATAATCTGCCGCCACAACCTCCTGACACACACACAGACACACACACTTGCGTATCCCCCCCCTCACCCCCCAGACACACACACACACACACACACACACATGTGGACGGATACGGGTCAGGCAGCACAGAAGCCATTTCCAATTCCAGGGTAGGCGAGTGCGCCACAGATCTGCTACATATTAATTTTGTCCCGGCTGAGATTTGCTCCCATTCAGTTAGAGCCGATTGATGAGAGAGCAGAGAGGATCGGACGGCTGCTCATTCGCTCTCCTCACCTCTGATTAGAAACACTGCCGCTGTCACCGCACTATTAGGACGGAGGGGAGGGAGAGGGATAGGGAGGGTAAGAAGGGTAAAAAGAGATAAAGAGAGGGACAGTGACAAGGAAAGGAAAGAAGGCAAGATAAAATGGGGGAGAGAGGGAGGACAGAGGGGGAGAAAAATGAAAGGAGTTGAAAGGAAAGACATCGAGAAGGAGAGATGGACATGGATTGAGGGTTGTGTGGATATGGAGGAGAGGAAAGAATGGAGATGTAGGGGAAACAGAAACGCAGAGAGGAAGAGGTGGGTGAAGGTGGGAAGGGGGCATGAGGAGATGGGGAGAGAGGGAGAGAAATAGAGATAAGGAGTTGTAAAGGAAAAAGAAGGGAAATGAGTGAGGGACATAAGGAGTTAGAAAGAGGTGGTGTGTTAGGGAGGGGTGAATGGAGAAAAGAGTTATGGAAGGAAAAAGGGACAGTGTGTTGGGAGAGAGAAAGGGGATGAAGGGAAGAAGGAGGGCAGGAATGTGGAGGGATGGAAGGAGTGTTGTGATGTGGTGTGTTCAGGAACCCAAACGCAGTGACAGGACAGCGGAGTTCCTTCTTAACAGTGGTTTATTGCAGGACTTTAAACAGGGGAAAACAGACTAGATCTGCAGGTAGGACGGCACCGATAACAAACAGGAGGAACAATAAGCGAGGACCCGTGCCCGCGCAGCGGCTGACGGGAACTGTAGCAAAACTGTCAATCAAAATGGAAGCGCGCACCCGCGCTCCGCTCCGGGCCGGAAGGTGGCCGTTACCGAGGTCTACCTCTCCCTGGTCCGAGCCGGAAAGGTGGCACTTGCCGGCGGGCAGACGAGTGAGCACAATCCGTTGTGTGACGCCCGAGGCTCGACACAGGAACTAAAAAGTCTCACCGCTGATCTCCGTGGAACGAGCGGGAGGTCCTCCTCTCGCAGGTGAAAACCCGAGGCTCGACACTGACGAGAAGGGGAAACAAACAAACTGGTAATCCGACAGGAAACTCACAGAACTCACGAGCTACTCACGGGTGAGGAAGCCAGGTCGGCAAACAGACGGACTGACAGTGGAGGCGAGGACGACAGGAGAATTTAACCGCCGACGCTGATCACTGGCGATAGGAATCAGCTGTGCTCCCGAAGAGAGGTGCGGCTGTGGGCGGAACTCACAAAAAGAACACAGGTTAGGCCACAACCCTCACAGTACCCCCCCCTCAACGGGAGCCTCCCGGCGAACCGCCAGGCTTATCGGGGTGCAGTCGATAGTAGGTGCGGAGAAGCCCTGGATCCATAATCCGGGAGCGCGGAACCCAGCATCGTTCCTCCGGACCATACCCCTCCCAATCAACGAGGTATTGGTAGCCTTTACCTCGCCGGCGGACATCCAGAAGACGGTCGACTGTGTATACTGGCCCGCCGTCAATGAGTCGGGGGGGTGGCGGGGGTTTGGCCGGAGGGTTCAATGGACTGGAGTGTACCGGTTTGAGCAGAGATACATGAAAAACAGGATGGACCTTCCAGGCATGCGGGAGCTTGAGCCTCACTGAGACAGGGTTAATAACTGAAACAATGGGAAATGGACCAAGGTATCGAGGGGAGAGTTTCTTGGATACCGTGCGTAGAGCAATGTCCTTGGCGGAAAGCCAGACTTGTTGGCCGACACGATAGGGCGGGGCAGGTGTGCGACGGTGGTCAGCCCAATGCTTGTTTTGTTCGGCAGACCGAAGAAGTGCGGCGCGAGTCTGTTCCCACACTCTCCTGCATCGCCGATGGTGGCTCCGGATGGAGGGGACGGCACTCTCAACCTCTTGGCTAGGTAGCAGTGGTGGCTGGAAGCCAATGGATGCTTCGAAGGGAGAGAGACCCGCTGCCGTGGAGGTGTGACTGTTGTGTGCATATTAAATCCAGGCTAGGTGGCGACTCCAAGAGGATGGATTGGCTGCTGTTAAGCAACGGAGCATGGCCTCCAGCTCTTGGTTTAGCCTCTCAGTCTGCCCATTGGTTTGTGGATGGAAGCCAGAGGAGAGGCTAGCGGTGGCGCCGAGGCTGCGGCAGAATGCCTTCCATACTTTGGAGATGAACTGGGGGCCCCGATCAGACACAATGTCCACAGGAATACCGTGCAGCCGGAAGACATGCTGGACCAACAAGTCTGTAGTCTCGCGGGCAGACTGGAGCTTCGGAAGGGGGATGAAGTGAGCCGCTTTGGAGAAACGGTCCACGATAGTCAGGATGACTGTATTGCCCTCGGAGGGGGGAAAGCCAGTGACAAAATCCAAGGCCATATGAGACCAAGGTCTGTGGGGAATGGGCAGTGGTCGTAACAGACCGACGGGGGCTCTGTGCGAGGCCTTGTTGCGCGCACAAGTGTGACAGGCTAGGACGTAAGCTCGGGTGTCATTGTCCAGGGAGGGCCACCAGAATGAGCGCCGGAGCCAGTTAATAGTGCGTCTTATTCCTGGGTGGCCTGAGAGTCGGGAGTCGTGAGCCCATTGCAGGACACGGGAACGAACAGGAAGGGGAACAAACAGGCGGCCAGGCGGACCACCTCCAGGGTCTGGCTGGGCCTGCTGAGCCTCTCGTACTGCAGATTCAACCTCCCAGGTGAGCACTCCTAGGACACAGGTGGAAGGAACAATCGTGTCAGAGGCTGGGTCTACCTCGTCCGAGGAAAACTGACGAGAGAGGGAGTCAGGCTTGACGTTCATACCTCCCGGGCGGTAGGTGATGGAGAAATTAAACCGGGAGAAGAACAGGGCCCAACGGGCTTGGCGGGAGTTGAGGCGCCGGGCGGAATGAATGTACTCGAGATTTCGGTGGTCGGTCCACACGATGAATGGGTGGACTGACCCCTCCAACCAATGTCTCCACTCCTCCAGGGCTAGCTTGACGCCCAATAACTCCCGGTTGCCCACATCATAGTTCCGCTCGGCCGGGGAAAGGCGGCGGGAGAAAAAAGCGCACGGACGAAGCCGAGAGTCAGTGGCTGAGTGTTGAGACAACACCGCTCCTACTCCGGTGTCAGAGGCGTCCACCTCGACCACAAACTGGCGAGTCTCGTCCGGTTGGACAAGGATGGGGGCTGAAGTGAACAGTTCCTTGAGGGTGTTGAACGCCCGGTTGGCCTCGGGAGACCAGGAGAAGATTACCTTTGAGGAGGTGAGTCTGGTTAGGGGTGATGCCGTCTGGCTGAAGTTCCGAATGAACCGTCGGTAGAAGTTTGCAAAACCGAGGAACTGCTGTAGTTTCTTCCGGTTGAGGGGAACCGGCCACTCGGCGACCGCCTTAACCTTCTCCGGGTCCTTGCGAATCTGCCCCTCCTCAATGATAAACCCGAGGAACTGCACGGAGGTGACATGAAACTCGCACTTCTCGGCCTTGACGAAGAGCTGGTTCTCCAGTAGGCGTTGGAGAACCTGACGGACGTGGAGGCGATGTTCCTGAAGACTTGAGGAGTAGATCAGAATGTCGTCAAGGTAGACAAACACAAAACGGTTGAGGAAGTCCCTGAGCACATCGTTCACCAAAGCTTGGAAAACGGCTGGTGCGTTGGTAAGGCCAAAGGGCATGACTAGGTATTCAAAATGTCCCAGAGGGGTGTTGAAGGCCGTCTTCCACTCGTCACCCTCCCGTATCCGGACCAGGTGGTAAGCGTTGCGGAGGTCAAGCTTGGTGAAGACCGTGGCACCGGGTAGGGATTCAAAAGCTGAGTCGAGTAGAGGTAGGGGGTATTTGTTCCGGGTGGTGATCTGGTTTAACCCTCGGTAGTCGATGCATGGGCGGAGACTCTTGTCCTTCTTTGCCACAAAGAAGAACCCCGCTCCCACTGGGGAGGATGACGGGCGGATGATTCCGGCAGCGAGGGAGTCGGTGACATAGGTCTCCATTGCCAAGCGTTCCGGACGGGAAAGGTTGTAAAATTCGACTGGAGGGCAAGGCGGCACCAGATAACAGTTCAATGGCACAGTCGTAGGGTCGGTGGGGTGGCAAGGAAAGGGCTCGCTCCTTGCTGAACGCCTCGCTGAGATCAGCATAATCTACTGGGACCGAGGTGAGATCGGTTCCAGGGGTTGGCGTGCCGGGGAACGAGGCTTGCCGGGGAACGGCAGATTTGAGGCACCTCGAGAGACACTTGGGGCTCCAACCACTTATTCTACCTCCTGCCCAGTCAATCTGAGGGTTGTGGTCCCGGAGCCAGGGGTGACCCAGGACCAAAGGAGTCTGGGGCATTGGGAAGATGTAGAGACGGATCTCTTGCCGGTGGTTCCCGGACACGAGCAGGGTAATAGGACAAGTTCGGTGAGTGATGTCTGTCAGGGGGCTTCCACCCAGGGCGTTTGCCCGCAGGGGGCAATCCAACTCCTCCAAAGGAATCTTATGGGCCGAAGCAAAGGAGGAGTCCAGAAAGCTCTGTTCCGCTCCAGAGTCAATGAGCGCCAGGACCGGGAGTGAACCAGACAGAAGGCAGAGCTTAGCCGGAAGAGTGAGACGGGGCTGGAGGAAACAGAGCCGGGTGGAGTTGCTCGTCAGTACTCCCACTCCTACTGACCAGCTCTCTCTTTTGGGCGCACAGGGCAAACGGAGATACGGTGACCCGACTCACCGCAGTATAGGCAGGCACCGGAACGGACTCTGCGCTCTCTCTCTCCCTGGGACAGATGGAAGCGGCCCAACTGCATGGGTTCATCCCGATCCTCGGAAGCGGAGTCCGGAAGAGGTGAGTGCTGAGAACCTGGGCTGCGGCGACGTGGAGGAACTGGAGACCGGAACCCGGAACCGGTTAAGGGCTGGCGAGCCCGTGCTGAGAATCGACTACTCTGCTCTCCCCGACGCTCCCGCAACCGAGTGTCCAGTCGAATGGAGAGAGCAATCAGGTCCTCCAGAGTCTTGGTCTCATCCCGAACTAGAAGCTCGTCCTTCAAAACGTCCGAAAGACTGCTGAGGAAAACCCCCCTCAGCGCCCCCTCCTCCCAACCGGACTCGGCTGCCAGGATCCGAAAGTCAATGGAATGCTCGGCGGCGCTAGCAGAGCCCTGGCGGAGGCGGAGAAGGTGTTGAACCGCATCCTGGGAATAGGAAGGCTGGTCAAAAGCGCACTTAAATGCGCCCAGGAATTGTTCATAGGAGACAGTGTCCAACGGGTTCTGAGTGAACCAGGCCTGGGCCCAGTCGAGAGCACGACCCTGTAACAACCCGGTCAGGTAGGCCATCCTTGAACTATCTGATGCATATGTGCGGGGCTGTTGGCTGAACACAAACGCCGTCTGGAGTAGGAACCCTCTACATCCCCTTGTGTCCCCGCGGAAAGGTGCAGGAGACGGAACGAAGACTCACGGGCTGGTTGCTCGGTCTCCGCAGTCTGATCCCCGGGAGAGGAGCGGTGTAGAGAGAGACCTTGCATCATGCTGCCGAGCTCGGACATCTCCGCTCTGAGAGCCTGCTGTGAGCCCCGCAGATCGTGCAGCAGGTGGCCCTGTTGTCCCAGCAGAACTCCTTGGTTGGAGATCGCCGTCCGGAGAAGCTCTATAGAAGGTGACTCCATTGCAGCTGCTGGGTCCATAATGTGGTCAGTCCGTTCTGTTGTGATGTGGTGTGTTCAGGAACCCAAACGCAGCGACAGGACAGCGGAGTTCCTTCTTAACAGTGGTTTATTGCAGGACTTTAAACAGGGGAAAACAGACTAGATCTGCAGGTAGGACGGCACCGATAACAAACAGGAGGAACAATAAGCGAGGACCCGTGCCCGCGCAGCGGCTGACGGGAACTGTAGCAAAACTGTCAATCAAAATGGAAGCGCGCACCCGCGCTCCGCTCCGGGCCGGAAGGTGGCCGTTACCGAGGTCTACCTCTCCCTGGTCCGAGCCGGAAAGGTGGCACTTGCCGGCGGGCAGACGAGTGAGCACGATCCGTTGTGTGAAGCCCGAGGCTCGACACAGGAACTAAAAAGTCTCACCGCTGATCTCCGTGGAACGAGCGGGAGGTCCTCCTCTCGCAGGTGAAAACCCGAGGCTCGAGACTGACGAGAAGGGGAAACAAACAAACTGGTAATCCGACAGGAAACTCACAGAACTCACGAGCTACTCACGGGTGAGGAAGCCAGGTTGGCAAACAGACGGACTGACAGTGGAGGCGAGGACGACAGGAGAATTTAACCGCCGACGCTGATCACTGGCGATAGGAATCAGCTGTGCTCCCGAAGAGAGGTGCGGCTGTGGGCGGAACTCACAAAAAGAACACAGGTTAGGCCACAACCCTCACAAGGAGGGGGACATGGGTGTATGGTGGGGAGCGAGAGGGAGAAAAGGGATGTGGGTGGGAGTAATGGAAAGGGAGAGCAAGAAAAGGAAGGATGACAGAGGAGACAGAAAATGAGAAAGTGAGGAAGTTGAAAAGTCGTTATAGACTGAATGTGTGAATTCATTAATTCTGGTCAACTGGCTTCTGCTTTACGCCTGATTGGACTGGAAATACAAAAGTTTTCTATTTGGTGACTGGCATGTCAAATGAGTGCGTGTTAAAGGTATAGTTCAACAGTTCTGGAACTATATTAGCTTGCTTTCAAAGAGGGAAATGAGAATATCTATTTACCACTCCCATGTGTGTGTTAACTGGCGTTGCAGTAATGTTAGTAAGTTTAGTAAGTTAGTAAGGTAAAAGAAAAGAAAATATTTATTTTCTATGTTGCACAAATCTGCATAATCAGGATTAAAACCGATCTTTGGAGACAAGCTGAAAACACACTAGCAGCCTGAAATACTAACGAATAAGAGGTCCGTTATGTTTTTTATGGAATCTCAACCCCATTTTTGTTATATATCTTCACCTTTTTTGCACTCAGTGCTTCTACGTCAGGAATGCAAGGCTCAAATGATTCAAAATCACAGCTCTTAAACATTTAAAATAAAATGAATCCCACTCAAAATCATTACCGCCCAGAGTTTGCATGTCTGCCTACCATTGCCTCTAAAGCTCATAATTAACACACATCTTGTTTTCTTAAAGCTAGGATGGGTAGAGAATATTACAAATATGTTTTATGTTATTTGTTGAAATTATCACAGCATTGACAGCAGTAAAAAAAAAACAAGCCTGTCCAATTATTTAATTCAACGTGAACATAATGATTGACAGTTTACCTACCTGCTTGTATACATTGCCAATGCAATCGAAGGAAAGGACGGGCTGGCAGCGTTGCTCGACTTTCAAACTATATTTAGCAACGTTTGGAGCTATAACTTAGATATATATAAGAGAGATGGCAATATTGGCTGAGATTTATGGGTGGATGCTTTTAAAATAGCTTACTTTGCTGGTTTCTAAAAAATATGCTGACCTTAGTTTTAATCTCAAGAAAACGTAACATGTAAGAACATCAATTTGTGGGTTTTGGGGAAGGTTTGTCTGCAACTCGTAATCACTGGATAACCCCAATGGCAGATACATGGTAAATGGTCCTGTACTTGTATAGATCTTTTCCAGTCTTCTGACCACACAAAGCTCTTTAACACTCCATGTCATCATTCACCTATTCACACCCGTTTGGAGTGTCTACCATGCATGGTGCCAGCTGCCCATCAGGACTAACTAACATGCATACACCGTAGGCACATCTAGCGGGAGCAATTTGGGGTTAAGTGTCTTTCCCAAGGAAAACCCCGCTCTAAACGACAGCTAAAAGCATATTTCCCAAAATGTTGAACCATTCCTTTAAAGCTGACAGCTTTATTTTTTTACATCCAGGCAGATAGTATAGCCATTTAAACCTCTCATCTGTGACCCCCTCTTAAAATCACATTTCTTCCAAACCCTTGTCTTTCACGCTGCTGTCACTACTCCCACCTGAAGGCACTTTATGAGACATTTAGCTTCTATGCTAGAGAGACTGTGTTCTGTTTCATCTGCTCATACAAACTAGAATCAGATGTCTCATCATGAGACACACTTTAAGGATTTAACCATCCTCTAACTTTTAAAGTAGTTAGTGAATGCAGATATGGATGGCTTATTTTACATTCTAAGCCCGAAAGATTGTTTTACTGATTTACAATAATTTGGTCTATTTGTGTCTTTCACAAGCAATGGACAAATTTCACCACTGATGGACAGAGAAAAGGTTCATTAATACTGTTCCCAGCAGATGATGTCAGCATTGTCCTAAACTTCAACACACCATTAACTCTTATCTGCTAAATGCTCCCAGCTTTAACTTAAACAGCCCTCTTCACCTAATAGTCTTTTCAATTTTCGGTCTTAATTATGTCCACACGAGTTAATAAGAGCTTGTGTATGATCAAACGGGTCCACCACTATCTAATGGTATGAAAATGTAACGATCGTTATCATCAGCCACTTTCCATTCTCTGACTCCGACTTTTTCATCTCCCTCGTCTCTATCTCACTCTCTCACTCGTTAGAGTTGACCATTAACACCGTCCTTAGGTAGACTTATTAAGTTCACTTAACAGTTAATGCTCCATTCAGAGGATATTACCATTTAAAGATCTGATATGCTCTGTAATGTTTGGACATAGCAAAGACATTATTAGAAAGCATAATGAGCAACATTTAGACTCCAACTATTACAGTTACAAGTTTGGGACTGCAGACATCTGTTGCGAGAACTAAATTATTAAGGACTTTTTGTTACCATGCTTTCTCCATGAGTTGTTTACACACACTTAGCTTTTAGAGAAAAACAACTCTATTAGATGACATCAGCACCCCCCTGCCAGCTTGTTTTGCATAAGACTTTAATTGCTTCAAATATATGTCAGCTTGGTCAGTGGCCCTACCCTTTAAACTATGACGCTCTACATGGCAACTGTAGAAAAACCTTTGTTGACCTTTTTTGACTTCAGTATCATTCTGGGTAGCTCAAGTAGCCTTGTTGTTGGCTTAGGCACCACTTGTTGACTGATATTTATAAAATTCCTTATTGGTGGTGGCAGTGTAAAGGGTAACTTTGTTAGTGTTCCACCTGGACCCTATTGGCCCAGGATTTTGTCTCTCTGACTTGTGGGGACAACAATATTTAAAACTGGTCCAGTATTGAGGGACAACGTTACACCTATGTAATGTATCTCCTCCAGGCAAATCTGGTGAGAGGTGACTTGTTTCCAGAATACAACAGTGGAAACGTAAGTTAGAGTTGGAGAGAGGAGTGTTGGGAAGAATTTATTGTGTGTATTTTACAATGTAGACGGGACAAGCGATTTCTAGAACGAGACTTCTCTTTGAGCAAGACTTGGTTAGACACAATAGCAAATAGACCTGAAAAAGTGAGAAAAACATTTAATTAATTTCCCTGTAAGGTACATCAGCGGTCCCCAATCTCTTTTGCGCCTGTGGACCGGATTTGTATAAGACAATATTTTCACGGACCGGCCTTCACGGTGTGGGCGATAAATATGACGTAATAAATATGACGTAATAAAATGATAAATCCGATATAAAGACAAATATAAAGTGCATAAAAATACAACTCAACATTACACCAAATTAGTGAGACCCCTGAGATTGTTTCTCTGCATTGAGCCGGTCCCATCTCTGGGTGATGGGAGACAACGACATCCAACGTGTGTTCTTTATGTCCATTCTACTCCGTAACTTAAACCTTTAGTCCAGTCTACTCCTTAATTTAAACCTTTAGTCCAGTCTACTCCTTAACTTAAACCTTTAGTCCAGTCTACTCCTTAACTTAAACCTTTAGTCCAGTCTTCTCCTTAACTTAAACCTTTAGTCCAGTCTACTCTGTAACTTAAACCTTTAGTCCAGTCTACTTCATAACTTAAACCTTTAGTCCAGTCTACTCTGTAACTTAAACCTTTAGTCCAGTCTACTTCATAACTTAAACCTTTAGTCCAGTCTACTCTGTAACTTAAACCTTTAGTCCAGTCTACTCCGTAACTTAAACCTTTAGTCCAGTCTACTCTGTAACTTAAACCTTTAGTCCAGTCTAGTCCGTAACTTAAACCTTTAGTCCAGTCTACTCCATAACTAAAACCTTCATGTCCAGTCTACTCCGTAACTTAAACCTTTAGTCCAGTCTACTCTGTAACTTAAACCTTTAGTCCAGTCTACTCCTTAACTTAAACCTTTAGTCAGTCTACTCCGTAACTTAAACCTTTAGTCCAGTCTACTCTGTAACTTAAACCTTTAGTCCAGTCTACTCTGTAACTTAAACCTTTATGTCCAGTCTACTCTGTAACTTAAATATTTAGTCCAGTCTACTCCATAACTAAAACCTTCATGTCCAGTCTACTCCGTAACTTAAACCTTTAGTCCAGTCTACTCTGTAACTTAAACCTTTAGTCCAGTCTACTCCTTAACTTAAACCTTTAGTCAGTCTACTCCGTAACTTAAACCTTTAGTCCAGTCTACTCTGTAACTTAAACCTTTATGTCCAGTCTACTCTGTAACTTAAACCTTTATGTCCAGTCTACTCCATAACTTAAACCTTTAGTCCAGTCTACTCTGTAACTTAAACCTTTAGTCCAGTCTACTCTGTAACTCAAACCTTTAGTCCAGTCTACTCCTTAACTTAAACCTTTAGTCCAGTCTACTCTGTAACTTAAACCTTTAGTCCAGTCTACTCCTTAACTTAAACCTTTAGTCCAGTCTACTCTGTAACTTAAACCTTTATGTCCAGTCTACTCCTTAACTTAAACCTTTAGTCCAGTCTACTCTGTAACTTAAACCTTTATGTCCAGTCTACTCCTTAACTTAAACCTTTAGTCCAGTCTACTCCATAACTTAAACCTTTAGTCCAGTCTACTCTGTAACTTAAACCTTTAGTCCAGTCTACTCCTTAACTTAAACATTTAGTCCAGTCTACTCCTTAATTTAAACCTTTAGTCCAGTCTACTCTGTAACTTAAACCTTTAGTCCAGTCTACTCCGTGACTTAAACCTTTATGTCCAGTCTACTCCTTAACTTAAACCTTTAGTCCAGTCTACTCCTTAACTTAAACCTTTAGTCCAGTCTTCTCCTTAACTTAAACCTTTAGTCCAGTCTACTCTGTAACTTAAACCTTTAGTCCAGTCTACTTCATAACTTAAACCTTTAGTCCAGTCTACTCTGTAACTTAAACCTTTAGTCCAGTCTACTTCATAACTTAAACCTTTAGTCCAGTCTACTCTGTAACTTAAACCTTTAGTCCAGTCTACTCTGTAACTTAAACCTTTAGTCCAGTCTACTCCTTAACTTAAACCTTTAGTCCAGTCTACTCATTAACTTAAACTTTTAGTCCAGTCTACTCCGTAACTTAAACCTTTAGTCCAGTCTACTCTGTAACTTAAACCTTTAGTCCAGTCTAGTCCGTAACTTAAACCTTTAGTCCAGTCTACTCCATAACTAAAACCTTCATGTCCAGTCTACTCCGTAACTTAAACCTTTAGTCCAGTCTACTCTGTAACTTAAACCTTTAGTCCAGTCTAGTCCGTAACTTAAACCTTTAGTCCAGTCTACTCCATAACTAAAACCTTCATGTCCAGTCTACTCCTTAACTTAAACCTTTAGTCCAGTCTACACGTAACTTAAACCATAATGTCCAGTCTATGATTCTGCCTTGATTTTAACACCGGAATAGTTGAAACTTATTTTTAAGTTTTGTTTTTTGGGTGACCTATCACGTGCCCTCTTGAAATGTGTCTCTTGACATGTGACAGACGGATGTATCCGTTCATTTTTTTTTGTGACATTTTTTCCTTCATTCTTTCTCGGCGGCCCAGTACCGGCCATGGTTGTTAGGACCTGCTGCTTTACATCATGATGACTGACACTTATAAAACAAATCTGAGCCTTTCAGTGGCAAAACAAGCACTTTTAGTCGATGTACATTGGCAATGTGCAATTGAGTGATATGATTACATTGCAGCCTGTTCACGGGATCAATAATGAACCAATTTTAAAATGTATAAGTCAGTTATATATAAATAAGATGAGAAAATAATGTCCAGGTTGAAAAAATATATTTTTCCCTTTAGGTCTCCTAGTCTTCCTCAGAACCTTCTTTAGTACTGTCCTGGCTGGTTATTGGCTTTGTCACCACTTGATGAACTATCATGCACCTTAAAAGTATCCTTTACTGATCCCCATTTAACCCATTTATTAAGGAGCAGTGTGCTGCCCTATGAAGCGCCCAGGGAGCTTATGGAGGTCCAGAGTCTTGCTCAAGGACACTTCAACATGCGAATCATGGGCACCAGGGATCGAACTACCTGCTTTGTGGTTTCAGAACGACCACTCATCCCCATGAGCTACAGCCGCCCTCAAAGTAAACCATGGTGTTACATTATAGAATGAAAATGCGATATGAAATAACCACAATTTTTCAGAGGCGGCACTCAAATGTTTAGTAGTTGATTTGTAAATTATTCAGAATCCTAATGTTTTCACTTTCATGCAACCAACATTTTTAAACAATGGAACTTAATTAAATCACAAATATATCAACAAGAAGTATATTCTCTGAGTTTAAATTTTTGAATAGCCTCAAAAAAGGTTTAGATATTTCAATAGACCATCAGTATTATATTGATCAATTCTAAAATATATGAAATCAATCAAACTGCATCATATCCCCTTCCTGCTCCCGCTCCCCTCTGACCTCCTCACCTCCCTGCAGTTCTCCCATGGATCACAGCATAATTAAAGAAACCAGCCAACAGATCCAATTTAAGATAAGATGTCTATGAAGAATGTGTGCAGTACCGGCTGTAGCCCCCCCTCCCTCCCTCTCCACGTTCACTCCCCCCAGTAGCACCCCCAGAATGCCTATTATACAATGTGTGATCAGTGATAATAAACCAGGAGGAAATCGAACACAGTGCCACTGAACAGACTACCACCTGGTAAGAGTTAAACTAACACACAAGGCTACAATTTTCATTTAAAAATACAAATGTTATTTGATCCAGTCACGACCTCCATGGCTGTTTTGAAATATATTCTTGTATTGATCAATGCAAAATAACACAATAACATACAATTTTTAAACTTTGATACAACATTCATAATTATTACATAAACATTTTAATAAAATGGGTAAAATGTACAGTGGATTAAATTATTTTTTCCCACAAAATTCTACACACAACAGCCCATGATGACAAAGTGAAAAAGGTTTTGGCGACATTTTTGCAAATCTATTAAAAATAAAGAACAAAATATAACATGTACATAAGTATTCACAGTCTTTGCCATGACTCTCCACATTGAGCTCATCCTGTTTCCACTGATCATCCTTGAGATGTTTCTACAACTTGATTGAGTCCACCCTGCTGTATTCAGCTGAATGGACATGATTCAGAAAGGCACACACCTTCTACATCAGGGCACCTGTCTATGTCAGAGCACAAACCATGCATTATTTGTATCTTTTTCAATTTTGACATGGTGTGCTCCTGCAGACCAAAGGATCACAGATGGACCTGAAAGGTGAAATGAGTCCCTTCAACAAAGTTTGTTACACTTTGCTCGCTAATATTGTATTAATAATGAAGAATTTCAGGGAATTCAATTCTTGGAGTAAGAGCTCCATGGTGACTACATTGGCTGACACACACACACACACACACTGTAAATGCTACATTTGATCAATCAATCCTGCAGTACAGTACTGAAGAACCCACTATATCTCTATAGGTCCTCACTCTGTCAAACAACTCTCTACAGTCACTTCACTTCGTTTAAAAACTTTCTTTCCCCGAAGCAGCTTCACACTTTTCACAAAACTCCTTCTGTATATCTGTCCTGCTATCCTCCGTTTCACTTCAGTAAAAAAAAAACTTCAATCAGTGCAGAATAATACAAAGGGCTTTCAGATTATAGACGGCCTGCTGTACTTTAAATCCTGTAATGTAGGCTGAAATGAAATCCATTTTTTGCTCTGATGGTCTTTCTAAGCAATGTTCAACATGGTCAGAGAGAGAGAGAGAGAGAGAGAGAGAGAGAGAGAGAGAGAGAGAGAGAGAGAGAAGTGGCCATCTGTCTGCCACTGTTACCGTGCCACCCGCAACTACCACACACACACGACCCGGACTGAAAATACGAGCTGCTAAAAAACCCCAGAGAGAGGAATGAGATGCCGTTTTTCCATTTGTAGCAGCATGATAGCACAAAGAAAAGAGACAAAACATTATTTGAAGATAGAAGATACACACACTCTGATAAGAGAGAGGGGAAGAATGTGTGTGTATGCGGGGTGGGTTCAGGAGTGTGTGACTATTTAATCTTCCATGGTAACTTAAATGGTAGATGGAAGCCTCACACACACACACACACACACACACACACACACAGGCCCCCAATGCTGTGGCACCCCAGATGCCTTTTGGGATTGTAATAATTCATGGAGTTAGCCAACTGCTTGCTGGACCAGACAAATGGAATTATACTGCCCAGATGAGATGGCTGCATACGTGTGTGTGTGTGTATTCTTGTGTTGTGTATTTACGTGTTTGTGTGAGTGTGTGTCTCAGGGCCACTCGGCTAGTCAGTGCGAAAGAAAAATAGCTGCTACTCCATAACCCTCTCCACAGACAACAGATATGGGCCTGCATCCCTGTGTGTGTGTGTGTGTGTGTGTATACATCATTGTGAATGTGTAATGCAGCAGAAGGCCGACACCATGACATTGTTAAACCATGTTAGATTTCAGGGACTCTGTCCAGGGATGTCACTATAACACACAAATGCAAACAAACAAACACACACACACACACACACACACACACACACACACACACACACACACACACACACACACACACACACACACACACACACACACACACACACACACACACACACACACACACGTCCCCTCAGCTTCAACATGGCCTTCCACACCAAACCACTGTCCTGTAATACTTTCATCATTACAGGCCTCCACAAGAATATGGAGAGAATAAAAAAAGAAGAGCAGAGGTAAAGTTTGATGCAGAGACGACTCCTAACTCATCGCTTACTGCTGCTCTTCATCTCTGCTCCTTTATTTCCTCTTCTTCATTTCCTCTCACCTCCTCCCTCTCCATAATTCCATTCATCTTTCTCCTTTTTCTCCTCCCTTGCAGCTGCCTGTATTCATCTCTTCTCCTCTCCCTCTTATTCTTTTTCACCCTCATCCTCTCCCATCCCTTCTCCCCAGTGCCTCCTCTTCTTCAGCCCCTCCTCCCCCAGTCTCTTCATTCATCAGTATTTCAGCTCGCAACAGATAGCATCGTTGCTTTACTGCTGCACCAAGCTGACAGTCTGTCTGTCCTCGCTGTGGGCTTTAAACACACTAAATCAACGCCTGAAAGAAATAGATATTTTGCTACTGAGATAAGCCCATTTCCTGGCGAGTATTCATTGAAATGATATAATAACTGACATGGATAGGAGAGCAGCGGGAGAGAGAGGGAACAGAGATAAATATGGTATTTGCAAGTTTCCTTTTGTAGCGTGCAGGCGCCTCCCTTTTTCTGGAGGGGGAGAAGAGGTGAGGGATCTAAACGTTGACAGGGGAGGTGGTAAATTGAATGCCATGAGCCGTCTGAGCCTCTCTGTCTCTAAAAAGAAATTCAATTAAAGTGTATTGGAGAGTTGTGAATGTGGCAGAGACTGGGCTCCCACTGGCTGATAAGAGTTGCTTCTCTCGACGAGTGCTGTTATAACTGAAGCCAGATCACTAGCTGCTAAATGTGTAATCCCCTGCAGCCGAACAATATGGGCCCAAGTCTGATTCAATACAGCAGCAGCCAATTCTCCACATTAAATCAACGCAGGGGGGCTGCACAGCGACTAACGCACTTCCTTCGGCTTAAGTCACACACAGAAATCAGAAAGCTGGGCCATTGACACAATGGCTCCTATCTACCTCTCAACACACACACACACACACACACACATTGTATAAAAGCTCCCTTGGGAAGTGATTTCAGTCTTTTCAGTGTTAAGTACCTGCCCCACTCTGTCTAATACCACCGCTAATGCTGGAATTATATGCTGTGTGTGTGTGTGTGTGTTTGCCTTTTTTGACAGATAAAAAAGATGAGATTAAATGGTACTCCTTGGCTGAAGCACACCATACCGTCTGGTTCACGACCTGTTAAGCTCCAGGTCTGTGTGTGTGCATGTGTGTGTGTGAAACCTGCAACACTAAAACCTCAATTTAAAGGGACTCCTTCACTTTTTCTGTGAAGCTCTCTGATCCACCAAATGCTTTGCAGCAGCCAGTCAGAGAAGAGTTGCAGTGGAGAAATTCTCTAATAGCACATCAGTGGAATAATGTGTTAGAAATGTTACTCAAGGCCAAGATGGTAGCATAAAAAGTTACACATAAATAGAACAAATTACAGATTTAGAAACAAAAAAACAAAATGTTAAACAACTTAAAAAACATATTTTATTAAAAGGCCGGTATCCAAAGGTGTTTCTTCCATGTTGGACAACTATACATCCAGAACATTCATACATGTATCCTTGATGAGACCAAGGTCATTTGGACAACTTATGTACTTTATTCATATAAATCCAACCATTTATGGTGAAAGTGCTTTTAAAGTTGTTCACCTCACTAGATTATTGTATAAGCATGAAAAGGCTATAGGGCTTTTCCCACCACTGATTGTTCATGGCCTGCTACTGATCACTACTAACGAGTGTTTGATGTAATTTGCTGTTAGTTATGTTTTGGTTTTGTAGATTGTATGTGGATTAAAATATGTTTGATGGAATAAAATGACGGGTGTTATTGCACCTCCAGAAACCATGTATGGCTTGATTACTACTGGTGACAGTTTACTTTAAAATTTCCCAAAATGTTTTTGATGCATACGTCAAGAACCTGAATCGAACAGCGAATTATAACCAACCACGTGTACAAAATCACATGAATTAAGCTACATAATGTTACCAGTTAAATGTTTACTAGTGATGATACACATACACACATACACACAGACACAGACACACACACACACACACACACACACACACACACACACACACATTCGGAGAGAGAGATTGTGAATGACTAATAAATTGCCTCGGAATAAAGCTCATTAATTAATTACAAGACTTACAGAATAGACCCACATTAACACACACACACACATAAACACACACACACACACACACACACACACACACACACACACACACACACACACACACACACACACACACACACACACACACACACACACACACACGACTACCAACCCCCTCCAATCTTCAATTATTAATTAGTGAAAGTTAAATCTATGAATTACTTGCTCCATTATGTACTTTAGCGGCTTCAATTTGCATTGTAGCCTGTTTCCCCCTGGCCAGCCGATTAAAGTGGCTATTTGAAATCAATTTCTCTAATAACAGATCTTAACGAGCCCATCAATTAAGGCCTTCTTAATGGCTTGTTACCGTCCAATGTGTGTGTGTGTAAATGTGTGCATGTGTGGCCTTTCTGTGTTGCTCCTGACGACGACACACCTTGTATCAGTGTGATTGGGCTGAGTGGGCCAAAGTGCTGGTATTGATAGGGGGAGGCAACATGTATGTCAGGCTTAACTCTTTTTGTTTAAACCTAACTGGAGGAATGTTGGACTCGAACACAAACACATGCATGTGTTTGGTGGTTGGAATTGGGGGCGAGGGGGGGGGGGGGGGGTGGAGGGGTGTGTCTCGGCCTTCAGGAACCTATTTGAAAGAGTCTTTATGCAAATTAGTGGGATAATGGCTTCCAGCGTTGAGGTTATGATTTCCATAAGTTAGGCTGCTCACTGGGGCATTTCCCAGGCTGGAAAGACCATTAGCACGCCTTACACACACACACACACACACACACACACACACACGGTTATGAGCCTGTGACCTCCTGACTGACCCCTCTTTTCTTTAAAACACACACACACACAAAGTCACGCCCCCCTCTAAATGTAAGTGTTATATATGCATGGGTTAGCTTAACTGCTCGGAGCGAGGCCTGTAATAAGCAGTTCATTTATTTAACCTCTGCCAAGGCACTTTCTTTCAGTGCCGATGAAGTGAGGCTACAACACACCTCAGATGCTGCCTGCTCACACTTATAGATTCAATTAGATCAGCAACTCCACCTGAAAGGCTTGAGGTCACGATACACATTTCATTATGGAGCTCTCCAACTATTTCTTGCTGACAAAAGCTACTTATGTTATAATTTTCTTCTTTTTCTAACCTTGTGTTGTTCAAACTAATCGGACCGCTGGGTTGATTTCACCATTCACTTCTTTTGGAAAACGCAAATGTACTGACTGCAGCTACTTCAGCCGAGCTGCTAACAAAAGCACTTGCACTTACTAACTAATATGAAGTTGAAGCGTTCTTTAACAAAATTAGAACCCACTTTGGACTGGTTGTGGTATCACTATGCTAATGATAAATATCTCTTCCAGTACTGATATTACAGACAGACAAAGTATTTTGCATGTTCCTCAATCCACAAATGTCAAAAAGAGGTGGCGTGGTCTTCTCTGGGGTAAAGTTCACGTAGCTGGACGCATTAAGATGTAGGTGGAGCGTAGCAGAGATAAAAGAGTGTAAACCCAAGCTCATTACTCCACATTTAGTACTCTGATCCTGTGATTTCACAGAAATAACAGCAGCAGAGTCTCAGCCATGTCTCTGCTTCCATCAGTTGCCTGTTTATCAGCAAACTTGCACTTTAATGATTGATACTGGGAGAACTAATTATGACACCCCAGTTCACTCATTAAGCTACACAGCTACAAATGATTAATTGATTTATCACATTTTCCCAAGGCTCCATTTATAATCTCATGCTGAAATGAGTTTGGAGAAGGAGGGGGAGGAAAGAGAGAGAGGATGCAGAGCAATTGAGAAGGAGAGAAAGGGTTGTGGGAGAGAAAGGATGAAGGGTGAAACCAAGGGATGATGAAGGGAGGGAAGGTGAAAAGGTGGTAGTGGGATTTTAAGGGTGGAGTGGAGGTTAAGGAATATTAATATACTACAACTGGTGCTATTAAACTATATTAATGCACTGCAAGCTCAGAGATAAGTGCTCCAATTATTATAGGGGTGAGGGGGCCAAATCAAAAACAAGCAGACTGACATTCAATTCAGTTTATTTTGTATAGCCCAAAATCACAAATACAGATTATCCTCTGAGGGCTTTACAATCTGTACACATTCGACATCCCTGTCCCGGGACCTCACATGAGCTGGTTGTTTCAGGAAAGCTCGACAACAGATGCTTCTGGGGAAATTTTAACTTTTAAGATTTTATTCTCTCATCTTCTTATATGTTGAGGTCTTAAAAGAAAGAATGTCCACCATACCATATACAGTACATCTTATATTTTATTAAAAGTCAGTCATAAGATCGACTGATAGTAAATACAGCAGTATCAGCAGAAGAGCCTTCAAGAAAAAATAATAGCACTTTTATTTTCTCAGGTTTCATGGTCCATGGAAATTATTGAACATCAAGAGGCAAACATTCAATCCATGAAGGAAAATGGTAATCATGAAACTTTGAGTTATGAGGTTTGGTTGAATGTACACTATAAACTTCAGTTTTCTCTCTCTGAACATATAGGTGATCTGAGTTAAGGTTGGGCCAGAGTTTTAATAAGAGCAACAATATCTGGTTGAGACAGGTACATCAGCCTGAACACCCACACAACGTTGCTTTGTTTCACTTCACCATGTTGTAAAGTTTGCCGTCACGTATCAAGCAGTAAACTTGGTAGCAATACTGGCCGAGGTAAATGAGTTTACTGACCACTGAAAAGTGAGGATCAGTTATATCGGTCGTACCTTGCATTGTATTAAGACATAACGCTCCACTATAGGGGCTTGGTTCCTGAGGTTCACTGCAGGTTGTTTTTGTCCTAACAAGCACCCAGGCAAGAAAGCTATCACTGTTCATCAGGAAAACAGTGTGCTTGTTGTGCCTGCAAACACAATATTGGGGATATTCACAAGTTTTACCACTGGAATTTACTTTTGTTGGTGTATATCTTGAAAATATGGAGGAGGTCGTCCTATCAGGAGATGAGAAGGAGTTCGGCCTATCATGAGGCGAGGAGGAAGAGGCCAGTCTGTCATCAGGAAAGAAGGAGCTCGGTCCATTATGAGGATAAGAGGAGCCGGTTTACCATCAGGAGAGGAGGAGACCAGTCTATAATCAGGAGAAGAGGAGGCTAGTTTATCAGCAGGAGAAGAGGAGGAGGCTGGTATATCACTAAGAAAAGAAAAGGCTATCAGGAAGAGAGGAGGCTGGTTTATCAGGAGGAGACCGGTCTATCATCAGGAGAAAAGGAGGCCGGTTTATCGTCAGTAGAAGAGGAGGAGGCCGCTCTATCATCAGGAACAGAAAAGGCCGGTCTATCAAGAGGAGAGGAGGAGGCTGGAGGTGTAATGAGATGCTGAGGCTCGGCTGCCGAACAATAGCTGCTGTGTGTCGCTGCTTAGCCTGCTGCTCTCCAGCTATTTGTCATAATCACAGCCAGTTTTCTCATTAGTGGAAACCATTAGCCCTTAAAGCTTTATCTGACTCTTATCAGCCCCAGCACTACCACATCACCAGGCTCTGCACTCACACATTCTCACAAAATGAACACACATCAAAAAAACTAAAAACAATCAGTGAACACAGCTTATGCAGTGCAGCCTAGCAGAAACAGCACCCATAGTGCCATAGCACCACTGGCCCACAATGCCTCAGGTATCTCATAAAGAAGTCACTGACCCCACACATCTAACTGAGCAACTCCGGCAGTGCCAGCACGAGTTACAAAGCACACCCATCCTAATCTGGCTCCATTAGCGGCGTCTGTCCCTCCCCACTTCCTAGGCTTTGTTCAGCTGTCAGGATGACCAATGACGTCGCACTGCTGCCTGATTCATGGCGGCGACCCTGAGATCACATCTGATGGGAGCGTCAGGCCAAACGACCAAACGCACCCCCAGTAACCCATTATAGTCTATTTATCTAGCTGGACATCTAATGGGAGCGCTTCTTTTCCACTCCGACAATGTGATCCTATCAGTGAAGGCTTGGTTAAGACTTGGACTGTTTGGCTTGGGCTATCTTGAGTGGTGCAGGTTAATAACTGGAATTGTTGTTAACTTCTGAAACCCATAAAAATGAATTAGACTTGACTGAGGGCTGTGGAAGCTCCTCTGTTTTCACATCAACAAAATGTAGTTGGAGGTGTGTTTTATCGTCAGTCATCCTCTGAAACCTTTCATCAAACAAGCTGAGGTTTAATAAATCTACATGCACTGAATGATAATTGCTTCCAGATTTCAATGTAGCTCAAGACTACAAGGCTTCAACAAGATATTAAAATGCATCTGTAGTTTCAAACACACGGCAAAATCCATGCTGTCATTCTAATTAAACACTGTAAAACAATATTGTCAACTGGATAAGGTTTGTCTGCTTAACTTAGGTTAGCATTGGGCTGAAACAAAGGGTTAGTAATGTTGAGAAACCAGCAAGAATACACTAGAATTTAAGAAGATTTGGTGGTGTTGGGATCTGTCAGGAGCGTGTTTGATTATTAGCAAGTATTACAATTGATAAGTATTATCAACCCTGGATAGACTGGCGACTTGTCCAGGTGTACCCTGCCTTCGCCCAATGACAGCTGGGATCGGCTCCAGCGCCCCGCGACCCTAAAGAGGATAAGCGGTTCAGATAATGGATGGAAGTATTATCAATAGGATCATTAACATATATTAACCATAGAATTAGGGACCAATAACCAAACTGTAGATTAAGTCTCAAAATTGGCATTCACTCAAAGTTTCAATAGTCAAAGTACTATTCCACATTCAGAGTGAACAGTGAAGGTTTGAATCCCAGCTGACTATTACATCCAGCTATTATTACACATATAAACAAAATAATCACAGAAAATTGGTCTTTAAAACTACAAGAGAGCTTATTTATCTATAACAATACTGATCCAAAGTCACAAATTATAATGTGTGTGTGTGTGTGTGTGTGTGTGTGTGTGTGTGTGTGTGTGTGTAGGACGGGGAGGAGAAAGAAAAAAAGAAAGATGCGGAAGTGATCTTGTAAGGGATTACGGCACGTAAGACCTAACAAAGGCAGAGGAGAGGGATCTTCCTTCAGGATTCAAAACAGTCTGTTATACTGTTAAATACTTTTTTCTTTAAGGACCTTCCATACAGCAACGTGAGTCACATGGACGGCGCAGTGTGAAGGATGCTACATAACCTTGGTGACTTCTCCAATGAGGCACTAGTGTTGTTGGTGGTTTGAACCAAATCTCACTCTAAAAATGTCATGTTGGCCTCTCTCTTTGTTTCAACCACATGGTGTCCCAACAGTGGTATACCAGTTAACCCTTTGATAATTAAAGTAACTAGCAGTGCTATCGCCAATAGTAGCTAAATCTAGCATGAAAGTCTACAAGTCTAGCTGTAAGGTAGGCGGTTAGCTAGGTAACATTTCATTTGGGTCAAATTGAATGATTGGATATCTTAGAAAGCCAACCAACATTCAAGATGCTGCTTTGTCCCTGGTAATGATTAAAACTAAGACAAGTATTGAACTGGTGGTCCAAGGTGGGGGGCTAAGAGACATCCAGTCACGCCTGTCATTGGCTCATTTTCTGTGACCAGTGTAGCATTGCACAGCACAAGCCTTTTCTCTTTTCTGTGACTTAACAAATAAGCCTCTAGCACATGACGCAATCTGGTGAATCAGTGTGAACGATCATTGTCTTGCAATAGCAATGTGCTTTCCTACGCTGTGACGAGAGTGTGTGGATTATTTAGGGGCCGGTTAGTTAGCTAGCTAGCTTGCTAATTCCACCAGGACTTCATGCTACAGTTAACGACTGCCTCTCCCATAGGCAACTTTAACAGGAAGCCTTGATGGCCTTTTCTTTTTCAATTACCTTATGCTAATCCTTAGCACTGTTGCTCATTGCATGCAAACTATTGTTATGATTATGGTTCGGTAATTTTGGATCAGGTGCCCGCTGGAACATGTGCGGTTTGTGGTTTAAAAGTTGTTATTGTGGTGATATTCATGGGAGAAGTGCAGCAAAAGTCAATTATAGTAGTTCCCAACCAAAAAGATGCCAACAGACCAGCTGCAGAAGACAGTCAACAATTCAATCAATCCGAGTGACTGTGCTTTTTGGAGCGGGTTTAAAGAGACAGCATTTCAGACAGAGGTAAAACCACACAGACAGTATGAGAAAAATAAAGTTTGTTTGAACATTGAAGTAAACATGTTTAGTGGAGAACCAAACAAGTTTTAACCCATCTCCTCTCAATAATCCGCTTCTTCTTTTCTCTTTTCCTCTTCATCCACTCACCTCTCTAGCTCTCTCTCCTCTTTCTCCGGTTCCTCATCTCTCCATGTCATTAAGCCCTCAGCCAGCCCGTGCACTAAAATATGTAAAAGACCTTCCATTTTGGGAGAGATTGTTTGTGGCATTAATAGTCTTTAGTTTTCCACATGGTTTCCCAGAAGCCGGAGACATTAGAAAGAGAAGTGAGGTGCAACACATTTCCCCTCTCATCCTCTCATCCCTGTCTCATCTGTTAAACACAGAGACGCAAAGAAGAAGAGAACAGAACCCGAAAGGGAGGAGAGAAAGATGGATGGCAGATTTTTTCACTGGATTACTGTTAAAACGCAAAAAGTATACCAAGACTTTAAAGTAATGCCCCCATTGATCATAATAGCAGGGTAATCTCATTACTCTCTGTATTAAACCCCTCCTACCCATTATAAGATAATTGCTATTTTGCGTGAAAAGTGCCAACATTTGTCTTAGATTTGGATGTGCAAAATTAGATTTTTAAAAGGGTACATTAAAACACATTATATAACATCCAGTCAGGACAATTCAATGTATACAATGGAGTGCTGCTGCAGGAATGAGTCCTAAAATCTGGTTATGAGTTAGCATTTTTCCACTTCCAGTTCCTTTGTCGGAGTCATTTTTTAATTAGTTGTTCCTCTATGATTTACAATATATCCGTAAATACCCCTCTTGTGAATTATCTAATCTTAGCTTTTTATGGCGAATACAGAATTAAGTTTCAGAAATGGTTTAAGTGGTGGTTATTTGTAAAGATTAGATTGTAAAATATGTTTTATATTGTTTTAAGGATGACTTAGAATTAACTGGATTCCTTGCAATATGTGATTTAACTTTGTAATAATGTAGAACTATGTAAACAATATGTTATAGAGAAAATAGAGACACATTTAGAGACACCACTATTCAAATTGAGTGATTTAGTAGTAATTATGGGGTAAATAGAGATATTGGTCCTTTCCCAATTATTCAATACCACCTCATTTCTCTGCTGAAATATTTGTGAAAACAAACTGTACATCCCAATTTAAGCTTTGTAACCTCTCCTTCCCTCCATCCTCTCATCCCCTCATCTTTTCATCCTTGGCTCAGCGCTCGATTTAACCATCAGTTGGTTATGTCACCTGAAGCCGACCTGTCTGTCTGTAATTAATACAACCAGAGTGTGAACACTTTCAGGCCAGCTTCTCCCTCTCCTTTTCCCCCACCCACCCACCCCATAGCCCCCTGAGTTAATCACAGTTGTTCCCGGCAAAAGGAGCCGTTAACGGCTTGGTGCGTCAGGAATGGTCCTGGCGCTCCCTGCCGCTAATCGGACCGTTACGACTGAGAAGCTTTGCATTATGCAAATCACTGGCCGGGAACAGGTGACATTTGTAGGGGAGCGGGGCGACAGGGCGATGGAGTCTGGCTGATTTAGACATTAGTCCCTGTCACAACGCAACACACACACACACACACACACACACACACACACACACTGCTCATCTGCATATGCACAACACACACTCACTGTATATACAAGCAGAAAGGGCGGAAGTAACAAATGACATATAATCTGCTTCTGGTACTGTAATTGAGGAGCTAATTTGTACCAGCACTCTTTTTAGACTCAGTGTTTTACTTTGAACTCTTTGCTTTTACGTATAATTTGCTCACAGCTCACTGCTGTGGTTTCCTTCTCTGGTCTCTTTTCCTTTACCTTGCATAGCACACATTGCAATGGTGTTCACAGATCACCTAGTTTAAGTTCTCTTTCATTTGTCTGTTCAGCAATCACTACTCAAGTACAACCATTCAGGGCGGATGAACCTCAAACTAAATATGTTGTCTTGCAGTCTTAATGTTAATCATGAATTCTGATGTTCTTTGAGATGTTTTATGTGAAATAAGTGACAATGTTATGAATCCAAACTAAGTCACACAGTACTACAAACCAACCGATGAAGGCTGTGGTAGACCAGCAACTCGGATTCTGTGACGTAAAATTACTGTTTTAGTAAATAGAGTCTTGTGGATTTGGAGAGAGGTAAAGCGGCAAAGATATTCTAAATACACTTAAATATTATATTATAGTTTTTTTTGGTAGCTAAAATAAATGTACTAACTATGGTAAAGTACTTTGTTCAAACCCACTTAAATGGATAGTTAACTTAAAGGGATAGTTCCCTTTAAGTTTTAGAAGAAGCACATATAGCATATTAGCAGACCTCCAAGTGGCTCAACAGAAGCTGCAGCTGTAATTCTTTGTCAGGTCGGACTCTTCAAACTGAAAATGAAAATGAAAATCTTCTAGATTATTACTTTAAGTCAGCAAAGATCACTTAACTTACATTCTTAATAATCTTTCCAAGACAGTAGGAAAACTGTCTTAAAAGGTCAAAGAGACAAGTAAGTTAAAGATATGTTTTGCAATGTCTGCAAACTGAATTCTACATCCTCTATATTATTTTATCAAAATGTTGACAGAGAAGCTCTCTGATTGAGCAGCATAACTGAACCTCTACCTTTTCCAAACTGAGGCTGTTCTCATCTCAGTTGGTCAGTGCCTCATTGTGTGAGCATTAACATGTCATAAATAGAGCCTCTTTGAACAAGTCAAAATCTAATTCCCTTGGTCTGTCACACACAAACTGACACACCCTGTAACATTTACAAATTCTGTCAACTTAACACACACACTAATATCTGTAGTCATTGAGTGTGGGCAGTAATTATTATTCATGGATCTATAGATGGGCAGCATGGTAGTGTAGTGGCTAGCTCAGCAAGAGGGGCCCAGGTTTGATCCCCGATCCCAGGGGAGTTTGCACGTTCTATCTGTGGCAGTGTGGGTTCCCTCCAGGTTCTGTGGGCAGCAGCTCAGGTTAATTGGTAGGTGTGAATGTGGGCGTGAATGGTTGTCTGTCTCTATGAGCCCTGAGAGAGACTGGACACTTGTCCAGATGAACCCTGCCTCCACCAAATGTCAGCTGGTTGGCTCCAGCACCCCGCAACCTTAAATAGGATAAGTGGTTTGGATAATGGAATGGAATGGATTTATGGACGCTAACCAGATCTTTCAACCAGCTAACATTCATTCCCTCATATACAACCAATAAGCTGTGAGAGATCTGGCAGGGCCTAAAGGAACACACGCACACACAAAGTGACACCGTGTGCAGGCAGACCTCTAGACTGTGTCTGCCTGAATGCTCGTCAAGAGAACACATACCCATAATCACTTTATCAGAGGGAGGAAAATAAAAGCCAGTGAATATGAAGAAAGGGAGGAGGGGGAGATGGGGTGAGATGGAAAAGGAGGAGGAAGGATTCAATTAAGAAGTTAGGAAGGGAGGAATGAGAAGCAATTATGGAGGAAGAGAGAGATAAATGGGGAGAGAGAGAGAGAGAGAGAGAGAGCTACTGAAATAACTTGAAAACACATTCATAATTCAATACACTGTTACTTTCCAAAATTAAATTTATTTGTACAGTCCAAAAACATAAATTTGCCTCAGAAGGCTTTACAATCTGTGCAAGATATGCATCATCAGGACCCTCACATTGGAAAATAAATCCCAAAACAGGGATAAAAAAAGGAAAAAAACCTTCAGGAGATCAACAGACAAGAGACCCCTCTCAATTCAATTCAATTCAATTAAATTCAGTTTATTTTATATAGCCCAAAATCACAAATACAAATTTGCCTCTGAGGGCTTTACAATCTGTACACATACGACATCCCTGTCCCGGAACCTCACATCGGATCAGGAAAAACTCCCACTAAAAAACAAGGGGAAGAAACCTTCAGGAGAGCAACAGAGGAGGATCCCTCTCCCCGGATGGACAGAAGCAATAGATGTCATGTGACCAGAATCAACGTAACAGAGTTACAGCACATCCAATGGATGTCACAGAAATTATTCATGAGTAGTAGGCATGGCCACGACCCAGATGACTATGATCCACGACAGCAGACGGAGGTGAAGATGAAGGGCATCAGCAGGGCCGCCATGGAAGGGAACAGGACCGGCTTCAGACAGCCACGATCCATGGACGCTTGAGGAGAGGAAGCACAGAGGCTCCCGAGAGGAAGTAGAGTTAGTAATGAGCATTAAAGAGACATTAATTTATCTAGAAGTATAGAGAGGAGAAAATGAGAGGGAGAAGAAGATATAAATCCCTCGGTGTTTCCCTAAGATGCTCCCTGGCAATATAAGTCCATAGGAGCATCCCAGGAGCACCTGAGGAGGGGAAGAGGAGGAGAGAGAGAACAGGAGAGAGGAGCTCAGTGTATCCTAAAATGTTCCCCAGCAGTCTAGGCCTATGGCAGCATATCTAGGGGCTGGACCCTAGGGCCGACCTGAGCCAGCCCTAACTATAAGTACTGTCAAAGAGAAAAGTCTTAAGTCTACTCTAAAATGAGGTGACTGTGACTGAAGGTGGAAGCTGGTTCCACAGAAAAGGAGCTTGATAACTGAAGGCTCTGGCCCCCATCCTACTTTTTAAGACTCTAGGAACCACAAGTAGCCCCACATTCATTGAGCGCAGCTCTCTGGTGGGGTAATATGGTGCTATAAGCTCCCTAAGATATGATGGTGCATTACCAATTAAGGCTTTATATGTAAGAAGAAGGACTTTAAATACAATTCTCTGTCTTACAGGAAGCCAGTGGAGATCAGCCAATACAGGAGTAATGTGATCTCTCCTCTTAACTCTCGCTAGCACACGGGCTGCAGCATTCTGTATCAACTGTAGAGACCTGAGAGACCCAGCAGAGCAGCCTGATAATACAGAGTTACAGTAGTCCAGTCTTGAGGTAACAAATGTGTGGATCAATGTTTCTGCATCCCTTCGAGACAGGATGTGCCTGATCTTTGCAATGTTGCGTAGGTGGAAGAAGGCAGTCCTTGAGATCTGTTTCACGTGGGAACCGAAGGACAAGTCTTGGTCAAAGACAACTCCCAGGTGGTTGACGCCAGAGCAATGCCATCAAGAGAAACAATATCATTCGATAATTGATTTCTCAGTGGCTCTGGGCCAAGCAAAATAACCTCAGTCTTGTCCGAGTTCAGCATCAGGAAGTTGCAGGTCATCCAGGTGTTTATGTCTTTAAGACATGCTTGAAGTTTAGCCACCTGGCTGGTTTCATCTGGCTTGATCGATATATATAGCTGGGTATCATCGGCGTAGAAATGAAATTTTATTGAGTGTTTCCTGATAATATTGCCTAACGGAAGCATATAAAGGGTGAACAAAATTGGACCAAGGACGGAGCCCTGTGGTACCCCATTTTGAACACCCGTGCTCACCGAGGCCACATCATTTACATATACAAACTGAGATCGATCTGATAGATATGATTTAAACCAGCCTAGTGCTGTACCTTTAATACCAATCAACTGTTCTAGTCTTTCTAATAAAATGTCATGGTCAATGGTGTCGAATGCAGTACATTTAGCTGAGGCTTTTATCCAAAGCGACTTACAATAAGTGATTCCACCATGAGTACAAACAAGAATCAGAACAACAAGAATCAAGAAGGTACAATTACGTCAATAAAGTTCAACTACAAAGTGCTATCAGTAAGAGCCATTTCAGTGCTACTATAGTGCTACATCCTTTATTCAAGGTATAGTCAGAAAAGATGTGTTTTTAGTTTGTGACGGAAGATGTAGAGACTTTCTGCTGTCCTGATGTCAATGGGGAGCTCATTCCACCATCGAGGAGCCAGGACAGAGAACAGTCGAGACTTTGTTGAGTGTTTAGCTCTCAGTGACGGAGCTACAAGGCGATTGGCAGAAGCCGAGCGGAGTGCACGAGTTGGGGTGTAAGGTTTTACCATGTCCTGGATGTAGACTGGACCAGATCTGTTCGTAGCACGGTACGCCAGTACCAATGTTTTGAAGCGGATGCGGGCGGCCACTGGTAACCAGTGAAGGTCGCGGAGGAGCGGAGTGGTGTGTGAGAATTTCAGGTTAAAGACCAGTCGAGCTGCTGCATTCTGGATGAGCTGCAAAGGTCGGATGGCACCAGCAGGTAGACCCACCAGGAGGGAGTTACAGTAGTCTAGACGAGAGATAACCAGAGCCTGGACAAGAACCTGTGCCGCCTTCTGGGTGAGAAGTGGACGTATTCTCCTGATGTTGTGCAGCATGAATCTGCAGGAACGAGTTGTTGCGGTAATGTTGGCAGTCAGGGAGAGTTGACTGTCAAGGGTCACACCGAGGTTCCTGGCAGTCTCCCAGAAAGAAAAGTAGTTTAATCTTGTCAGGGTTAATTTTCAGGTGGTGTGCGGACATCCATTGTGAAATGTCAGTCAGACAGGCAGAGATTCGTGCTGCTACCTGTGTTTCCGATTGGGGAAATGAGAGGATCAGTTGGGTGTCATCAGCATAGCTATGGTAGGAAAAGCCATGTGAGCGAATGACGGAGCCAAGAGAGTTGGTGTACAGAAAGAAGAGGAGAGGACGAGGACGGAGCCTTGAGGAACCCCAGTAGTGAGAGGACAAGGCTCAGACACAGATCCTCTCCAGGTTACCCGGTAGGTGCGATCGCTGAGGTAGGATGAGAGGAGGGAGAGCGCAGTGCCTGAGATACCCAGGTCCTGGAGGGAGGAGATGAGGATCTGGTGGTTCACTGTGTCAAAGGCAGCAGAAAGGTCCAGAAGGATAAGGACAGAGGAGAGAGAGGCTTCTCTCGCAGTGTGAAGCTGCTCTGAGACAGCAAGGAGGGCAGTCTCTGTTGAGTGGCCTGCCTTGAATCCAGACTGGTGAGGGTCCAGAAGGTTGTTCTGATGGAGGAAGGAGGAGACTTGGTTGAAGATAGCTCGCTCCAGGGTTTTGGAAAGAAAGGGAAGGAGAGAGACAGGTCTGTAGTTGTTGACTTCTGACGGGTTGAGAGTGGGTTTCTTCAGGAGAGGGTTAACTCTTGCCTCCTTCAGAGAGTTAGGGAAAGAACCAGTTGAGAGGGAGGTGTTAATAAGATGGGTGAGAAAGGGAAGAAGGTCAGGAGCAATAGACTGGAGGATGTGAGATGGGATGGGGTCAAGGGGGCAGGTGGTTGGGCGGGAAGAGGATACCAAGGTAAGAACTTGATTGGAGACAGAGGGGTGAAAGAGGAAAGTGAAGGGGAGGCGGATAAAGTTAATGGAGATGTAGTTATGGGAGGGGGATTAGTGAAAGAGGAGCGTATGTCATTGTGGGGCTGTGGGCGTGGTTAGCGCACCTGCGGCAGGGGAGAGGGAGAAGAACACTCATTGGAGCCAGCTGTGGCTAACGAGCCACAGCTGGCTCCTGGGGGCGACTGTGGCTCAGTGGTTAGCAAGTCAGTCTTTCAATCAGAAGGTCGGTGGTTCAAACCCCGCCTCAGCCAGTCCATGTCGTTGTTTCCTTGAGCAAGACACTTAACCCTAATTGCTCACCGTTGCTGTGTCTTCGGTCTAATGTATACTGTATATCATGTAAGTCGCTTTGGATAAAAGCGTCAGCGAAATGTAATGTAATGAGTGCGTGTGCGGGTGTGTGTATTTAAGCCGGCTGGGACAACAGCCGGGGGGTGTGTTGGTTGGTGCATGAAGCTCGGAGCATGAGAGAAGTGCTGACGCTGAAGTGTACAATAAAGCCTGTTGAACCCGCAAGAGACGTGTCTGTCCTGTATGTCCGGAGCTATGGATCCCCCGGTAAGGAGAACCTTCGCCACAGTCATCTATCTTTTTTGTTAAGTAGTCGACAAAGTGTCTTGGTAGAAGGGTGGAGAGAGGAGGGAGAGAGGGGGGTCAAGGAGGTTGGAAAAAATGGAGAAGAGTTTTTTGGGGTTAGAGAAAGAAGATTCAATTCTGGATTGGTAGAACAGGCTTTTGGCTGCAGAGATAGAGGCAGAGAAGGAGGCGAGAAGAGAGTGATAGGCGTGCAGGTCGTCTGCGTGTTTGGATTTTTGCCATTTCCTTTCCGATGCTCGCAAAGTGGCTCTCTGGGCACCGAGTCTGACAACCACGGAGCCGGAGAGGAGTTGAAGACCTTATATGTTGTAAGAGGACAGAGATAATCAAGAGAGGAGGACAGAGTAGAGAGGAGAGTGTCTGTGGCAGAGTTAGGATGCATGAGTGAGAAAGAGTCAGTTGAAGGAAGGGCTGATAGAACAGACGAGGCCAGAGAGAGAGGGAGAGAGTAGGAGATAAAGAAGTGGTCGGAGACGTGAAGTGGAAGTGAGGTTAGATGTTGAGCAGTTTCTGGTGAAGATATAGTCAAGATGATTTCCAGCTTTGTGAGTCGGAGGTGAAGGACTGAGTGAGAGAGCAAAGGAAGACACTAAGAGCACCAGGTCACATGACTTCTCGGTCTGGATGTTGAAGTCACCTAGAAGAATGAGAGGGGGGCCGTTTTCTGATAAGTTTGATAGGAGGATGTCTAATTCTTCCAAGAAATCTCCCAGGGAACCAGGTGGACGGTAGAGAACAACAATGTTCAGTTGAACCGGATGGGTAACCGTCACAGCATGAAGCTCAAAAGACAGTGGTGTAGGCAATGGAAGCGGGTAGAGAGAAAAACTCCATTTGGGGGAGATGAGTAGACCTGTGCCACCACCCCGACCAGTGGGCCTAGATGTGTGGCTGAAGGAGAAGGCAGAGGAGAGAGCAGCAGGGGTAGATGTATTGTCTGGTGTGATCCAGGTCTCAGTGAGAGCCAGGAAGTCCAGAGATTGCTTGATAGCAAAGCCAGAGATGAAGTCTGCCTTGCGGTTAGCTGACTGGCAGTTCCAGAGGCCTTCTGTGACGAGGTGTTGGGTTTGTGTGGAGCGGGTGGGATAAGTAAAAGAGGAGGGATTTTGATGCATGTATGAACGCGTCCTAGGTCTAAACTATCTACGAGTAGATATGCACACAGGTATGGAAGGGAAGCACATTGTCACGGGGTGTTAATACTCAGCCGCCCCCGAAGACTCCAACGAAAGACTCCTTTGTATTTATCCTCCGAGTCTTGACTCCAACGAAAGACTCCTTTGTCTTTATCCTCCGAGTCTTGACTCCAATGAAAGACTCCTTTGTCTTTATCCTCCCAGTCTTGACTCCAACAAAAGACTCCTTTGTCTTTATCCTCCGAGTCTTGACTCCAACAAAAGACTCCTTTGTCTTTATCCTCCGAGTCTTGACTCCAACGAAAGACTCCTTTGTCTTTATCCTCCGAGTCTTGACTCCAACGAAAGACTCCTTTGTCTTTATCCTCCGAGTCTTGACTCCAACGAAAGACTCCTTTGTCTTTATCCTCCGAGTCTTGACTCCAACGAAAGACTCCTTTGTCTTTATCCTCCGAGTCTTGACTCCAACGAAAGACTCCTTTGTCTTTATCCTCCGAGTCTTGACTCCAACAAAAGACTCCTTTGTCTTTATCCTCCGAGTCTTGACTCCAATGAAAGACTCCTTTGTCTTTATCCTCCCAGTCTTCATACGATGAATCTTCGCTGACGCTTCAAGCCCCCACCTGGTTTTATACCAGTGTTAGCGATAATTAGCTACAGCTGCATTGACTACGCCTCCAAATCGTTAGTGTGACGGTCACCAATCAAAAGTACTCTGGCTCAGGACAATAGCAGGTTTTCCCTTTAATCAGTGAGGTGACAGTTTTACAAGGATAAGTAGTTATCTGATTAAGGACAGGATCTGTTTACCTCAAAGGTAGAAAGTAAAATAGAGCCTAGTCCCAAGTAGAGTTGGATTACAGAAGTAGACTTTAACCCTAGCTGGTCTTGTTGCCTTTAAGTCACTTGACTGAAAGCAAAATCCTGTTTCCCAAATGGTTCGGATAGAAAAGACAGTACAGACTAACAGTCTAGTAGAATTAGTCTAGTAGAGATAATACAGCAAATAGTAGAAATAATACAGCAAATACAATAGACATTTTGCAGAGAAACCTCTTTAAAGAATGTACTCAGCCAAGATCCAAGTAGCCCAGCAGTCTTGAGGAGTCACAGGTAGGTACAAAAGCATGAATGGAATCTAATAATATTAGAAATGTGACTAATAATAATAATAGTAGCAGTTGGTGTCAGCATGGCCACGGCAGGAAGCACGACCACTGGCCGGGTATAACCACAACCCATGAAACCTGTGACAAAGACTCCGGGGAAGAGGCAAAGTTAGTAACATGTAACAAACACTACAGGATTTCACCTAAGAGGCTACTGTTTGTGTCCCATTGAAAACCAAAAGGTGCACTGATCTCTCCTGCTGCTGGACATTTGTAGGGGAACGCACAGCAAATAACTTTTCATGACATCGTACACAACCTTGTGTGAAGATACGTTGCAGCGGCAGCATTATCCACTAGGGCAGGGGTCGCATGCGACTCTTCAGCCCCTCTGTTGCGGCTTCCTGGGCTTTGACAAAAAAATACAAAAATGTTATTATAAAACCTCTTATCTTGGAGTCATGGAGGAAAATAGATTTTATTTCTGCATAGACGTTATCATTTGCTTTCACTGCCAGCGACGCTGGCTGACCTGTATGCTTGATATGTGGCGATAAATTATCCAAGAACAAAAGATGTAATGTTGAAAGACTCTTCCAGAAGAAGCAGAAACATATCAAGCTGCAGAGGAGCAAAGAAGAGCGATTCCTCAACTGCTGCAGCAAACTGAGTAAAGTAATATACTTTCAGGAAGTGGATCACGTCTCCAAACTCCACTATGCTGCTAGTTCTGTGGCAGCTCATGAGACAGTGAGGCCTCCGCTAGTAAAAACCTTCTCGGGAGCGTTTCCAACTCCTCCGTCCTCGGTGCTCTAGTCTAACACCTGGCAAAACATATGCGTTTTAAAATGGAAACATAGTAACATGTACACATACTAACTGTGTGGAGGCCAGGAATCGAACCTGCTACCTTGTAGTTACAGGACGACCACTCTACCATAGGAGCCACACATATAGGGAGAACCTGCATAGTTGTCTTTAATTGACCTCAATGTAGGCCGAGACATGACTGTGTATTTTTCCCTCCTCTTCATAAAAGTGTTTTAATGTTAGAACAAGTAAAATAGCAATACAATGTCAAGAATTGTCTTTATTCTGTGGGGGTTCTGGGCACCACCAGCAGGGGGTGCCATGATAACGCTGGCTGGGACCAGAGAATGTATGTGTGGGGTCTGAATCAAGGGAGACGCAGTACAGCTGGGAGAAAGGAGGGCCGCCGCTCGCACCTGCAGCACATCGAGTCATCACGGCGCAGTTTAAAGGTGGCTTTCTTCCGGAGGTTCGGCGTCGGGAGATTACTTCTGGGATGCTCTAAGCAAGACACGAGAAGCAAGACACGAGAAGCAAGACACGAGACACGAGAGGAGAAGCACCCCGTCCCAGGAGAGACGGCTCTTTACGTTTGCTGAGCATTGCCTACAGGCCTGAGTATTTACGTTCACATTAAGACTCTTTTTGATTACGTTTTCGTTTGGAGCATTGCCTACCGGCCTGAGTATTTACGTTCACGTTAAGACTCTTTTTGAATTACGTTTTTGTTTGAGTGTTGCCTGCGGAGCGGAGTGCTGCTGTTAATCGGCGAGAGACAATAAACACCTTTTTTGTTATACGTTACCTGCTGTGCCGAGTTTGCTTTTGGGTCCAGAAACCGAATCCTGACAGAATCTCCCGACCATCAAACATGGACCCAGCGAACCCGGCGTCCGTGCAGCAGGCCATCAGCGCACAAGGGGCCCTCGTCGGGCGACACGAGGAGTTGTTACAGCGGCTGGCGGAGGCAGTGGAGAACCTAAACCGGAGGATGGACACGCAGACCGCCACGGCGTCACCTAGACCACCAGAACCACGGGTCGTCGCGGATCTTTCCAGTCCACCAGTTGCAGCCGCAACCCAGGAACCGCGAGTCCCGTTGCCGGAACCGTACGCCGGGGAATCGGGGGGGTGCGGCCGGTTCTTGTTGAACTGTACGCTGGTTTTCGAGCTACAGCCGGGTAGATACACGTCGGACAGGGCCCGGATAGCGTTCTGTGTGAATTTGCTTCGCGGGAGGGCGGCTCAGTGGGCGACGGCATTGTGGGAGGGCCAGTCACCGATGTTCCAGTCGTTCGGGGGGTTTTCCGAGGAGCTTAGGCGGGTGTTCGATCATCCGGTACGCGGGCAGGACGCGCTGAATCGATTGCTCTCTCTGCGGCAGAAGTCCGGGTCGGTGGCCGATTATGCCATCGAGTTCCGGATTCTTGCCGCGGAGAGCGGCGCGAATGAGCATACACTCCGGACCATTTTCGCGCGTAACCTGTCCGACACAATTAAAGACGAGTTGGTCTCGCGGGATGCAACCTCCACCCTAGAGCAACTCATTTCTCTGGCCATTTTGATCGATAACCGTTTACGGGAGCACAGACACGAGCGGAGTGGCCAGTGTTCGCTTCCGGGTCCCTCTGGGGGGGCGGGTCCGGGAGCCGTCGGGGTGGGGGTAGAGGGTGCGGGGGGGGTAGACGAACCTATGCAGCTGGGGCGGGCTCGCCTGACGCCGGCGGAACGCCAGCGCCGGTTTATCCGCCGGTTGTGTTTGTTTTGTGGACTTCCGGGGCATTACGCGGCCAATTGCCCAGAGGCCCCAAAAGGGGGGGCTCACCAGTGAGTGTGGGCCTCCTGGTGAGTAACGCGACCTCCGCCCGCAGTATTTCCCGGATTTCTCTGCCCGCCACTCTTTCCTTCCGGTCCCATTGTCACTCCGTTTGTGTGCTCATTGATTCGGGTTCCGACGCGAGCTTTTTAGACTCAGGACTAGCGGCCCAGTTGGGAGTAGAGTTGGAGCCTCTCGAGTGCCCACAGGACGTAAATGCTTTAGACGGGCGGTTGTTGGCGCGGGTCACCCATCACACACGTCCCCTTCAGTTATGTATTTCGGGCAATCATTCGGAGGACATTCAATTACTCATTATCCCCTCCCCCGCGTCACCGGTGGTGTTAGGTCTCCCATGGCTGCAGCTCCACAATCCTTCCTTAGATTGGGCTACACGGTCGGTGGCAGGCTGGAGTGTGGCTTGTCATGCTCGCTGCCTTCGGGCGGCGAACCCCGGACCATCATCATCGGGGCCCCCGCCCGCGTTGCCTGATCTGTCCAGCGTACCGCACGAATATCACGATTTAGCGCGGGTGTTTTGCAAGGTGCAGGCAAGCACGTTGCCTCCGCATCGCCCGTACGACTGCGCGATCAACCTGCTTTCGGGTGCTACTCTGCCCACCAGCCGCCTGTTTAACATCTCTCGTCCAGAGCGGGTGGCGATGGAGAAATATATCCAGGAGTGCCTGGGGGCTGGGTTGATTCGCCCGTCGTCCGCGCCGGTAGGCGCCGGGTTCTTCTTCGTGGAGAAGGCAAGGCAAGGCAAGGCAAGGCAAGTTTATTTGTATAGCACATTTCAACACAAGGTGATTCAAAGTGCTTCACATACAGCCATTAAAAGCATAAAAACACAATGCAGAATAAAATATTTAAAAACAATTAAAAACAATTACACAATCCAAAATAAAAGATTTAAAAACAATTAAGAACAATCATTAAAACAATAAAAAACAGTTAGAAGGATAATAGATAGATATAGAATTGAATAAAAGTTGCAGTGCAGTTTAAGATATAAAATGCAGTAGTGAAATGTAGAATCTGGTTTAATTAAAGGCAACAGCAAACAGAAAGGTTTTCAGTCTGGCTTTAAAGAGGCTGAGGGTCTCTGCAGACCTGCAGCTCTCAGGGACCTTGTTCCAGATGTGTGGAGCAGAAAAGCTGAACGCTGCCTCTCCGTGTTTAGTTCTGACTCTTGGAACAGAAAGTAGACCCGTCCCAGACGACCTGAGGGGTCGGGATGGTTCATAAGGCAGCAGCAGATCACTAATGTATTTAGGCCCTAAACCATTCAGGGCTTTATAAACCAGCAGCATGATTTTAAAGTAAATTCTTTGTTGGACAGGAAGCCAGTGCAAGGACCTCAGAACTGGAGTGATGTGATCCACTCTCCTGGTCTTAGTGAGGACTCGAGCTGCAGCGTTCTGAATCAGCTGCAACTTTCTGATTGACTTTTTACTGAGACCTGTGAACACACCGTTACAGTAGTCAAGTCTACTGAAGATGAATGCATGGACAAGTTTCTCCAAATCCTGTTGAGACATAAGTCCTCTAACCCTTGATATATTCTTCAGGTGATAGTAGGCTGATTTTGTAACTGTCTTGATATGGCTGTTCAGGTTGAGGTCTGAATCCATAACTACACCTAGATTTCTGGCTTGGTTTGAGGTTTTTAACGTCAGTGATTGTAGCTCAGCGCTCACTTTCAATCGTTCGTCCTTGGAACCAAAAACAAGTACTTCTGTTTTATCTTTATTTAATTGAAGAAAATTCTGGCACATCCAGTTGTTGATTTCTTCAATACATTTAGCCAGCACTGGTATGGGATTATAGTCCCCTGGTGATATAGTTATGTAGATTTGTGTGTCGTCTGCATAGTTATGATAACACACTTTGTTGTTTTTCATAATCTGAGCCAGTGGAAGCATGTAGATATTGAACAGAAGAGGCCCCAGTATTGAACCTTGGGGAACACCACATGTCATACCAGTCAGCTCTGACCTGTAATTAGCTACCGACACAAAGTATTGTCGGTCCTTCAAGTAAGAGTCAAACCAGTTAAGTGCTGCGCCAGAGAGTCCTACCCAGACTTTCAGTCTGTCTAGTAGTATGTTGTGATCGACTGTGTCGAATGCAGCACTGAGATCCAGTAATACTAAGACTGAAATTCTGCCTCTGTCTGTGTTTAAGTGGATGTCGTTGAAAACCTTAACAAGAGCAGTTTCAGTACTGTGATGCTGACGAAAGCCAGACTGGAAGACATCAAAACAATTATTTTCGGCCAAGAAGCTATTTAGCTGATGATAAACCACTTTTTCCATTATTTTACTTAAAAAGGGGAGGTTTGATATTGGCCTATAATTTTTCATTATTTCGGGGTCTAAACTAGCCTTCTTTAGGAGTGGTTTAATAACTGCAGTTTTTAGGGCTTGTGGGAAGACACCTGAGAGAAGGGATGTGTTTACAATTTGTAAAAGGTCAGTGATCATGCAGTGCGAAATATTTTTGAAAAAGTGTGTTGGTAGAATATCTAAGCAGCATGAGGATGTTTTCAGATGTTGTATAATGTCTTCTAAACTTCTTTGGTTAATTGAATGAAATTGTGTCAAGATATTTGGATGGATGTTATTTAAAGATGGGGACAACACACATCCTGTGGTTGGTGTGGAGCCACCAACTGCTTGTCTAATTTGCTGAATTTTGTCAGCAAAAAAGAATGCAAATTGATTGCATGCCCAGGTGGATTGGAGCGTAGCAGTTACTGACACCGGAGGGTTTGTTAGCCTGTCCACGGTAGCAAATAAGGCGCGTGCATTGTTATTGTTTTTGATTATGATGTCAGAGAAGAAGGCCCGCCTTGCATTTCTAAGTTCCAAATTGTAGTTGCGAAGTCTCTCTTTATAGATACCACAGTGAACCTGGAGATTAGTCTTTCGCCACCTGCGCTCAGCTTTCCGACACTCTCTTTTCTCTATTCGGACCAGCGTGGCATTTCTCCAAGGGGATCTTTTCTTACCTGAGACAACCTTCACCTTAGTGGGTGCAATGGCATCAATAACATTTTTAACTTTAGAATTGAAGTCATCCACAAGCTCATTGACTGAGATGCAAGAGAGGGCTGGTGTGGAGGAGAACTTCTGAATAAATAGTTCACCCTTGTTTTCAGTGATGTAACGCTTTGTCACAACCTTGGTTTGGACATTTGTGTGCAGGGAGATTGCACTCTCAAAGAAAACACAGAAATGATCAGAGAGTGCAACATCAGTCACAGCAACCTTGGAAATGTCCAGACCTTTGGTGATGATTAGATCCAGGGTGTGCCCCTTGTTGTGGGTGGGACCTGTTACATGCTGAGTCAGCTCATAGTTATCAAGGACACCACATAGCTGTATAGACCCTCTGTCCTGGGGATTATCAACATGGATATTAAAATCACCAACAATGGCAACACAATCAAAATCAACACAGATTATAGACAGCAGTTCAGTAAACTCATCGAAGAAGGATGCACAGTATTTAGGTGGTCTGTAAATGTTAAGGAATAAAACTCGAGTGGAATTCAGAGCCACATATTCAAAAGAAGTAAAATGACCAAAAGACATCTGCTTGCATTGCAAAGACTCATTAAATAAAATAGCAACTCCTCCTCCTTTCTTATGCGCTCTAGAAACACTCATGAAACTGAAGTTGGGAGGTGTTGATTCAATAAGAACAGCTGCACTGTTATCTTGGTCTAACCAAGTTTCGGTTAAAAACAAAAAATCCAGCTTGTGCCTAACAATGAAATCATTGATTAAAAATGTTTTTCCTGACAGAGACCTGACATTTAATAAAGCTAAGTTTAATGTGTTTAAAGCTCTATTTGTCCTATGTGTCTGGACAGGCTGACGGGAAATTATCAATAAGTTTGATAAATTTGCAGATTTACTAATGTTTCTTCGCAGCCTCACCTTTCCTTTTCTATGAGTCAGGACAGGAATTGAGAACGCTAGCTGCATACAGGGCCCCGACTGTTCCTGGAGATATTCAGTAGTGTCATTAGCCTTGTAGTCCGGACCCAGAAGATATCAAGTAGATATCAAGGTTTCTGTATCCGTTATAGCTTGAGGATATTGGTGGAGCTGTCGTGGAGGCGGGGGCAGAAATGGCAGAGGTCGAGCTGGACTTAGAGCCAGTGGCAGCGGTGGCCGAGGTCGAGGTCGAGCTGGACTTACTGGAGGGAAAATGGGAGTGCGGCGGGGAGTGAATTTGGTTCCAGCAGTGACCAGCTCTTTCATGTGGTCAGTGAAATCCAGGTGGGGGGAGGAGGGGGAGGATGAGGCGGAGAATGATGGGGACCTGGATGGTGTTTGGGGGGTGGAACTTGGTGCTGGTGACTGAAGTAAATTATCTTCCTCTCTCGGAGGGGGGGGCCTTGTTGGTGAGGTTGGAGACTCCTCCTCTTGGCTCTCCTTTGGCATCCTTCCCATGAGGTCTCCAGGACGACGCTGTGTGGTTATCTCTTGTTTAGACTCCTCTTGTCTCCTGTCCTTGGCAGTGGGAACAGACGGGTGACGCAGGAAGAAAATTAGGTTAGAGGCAAACTGTTTTACCCCTGACTTGTTCAGGCAGATTCCATCTGCTTTAAAAAGATGAATGCGTTCCCAGAAAAGGTAAAAATTGTCAATAAAATGTACTGGATGGTCAGTACATGCAGTTGACAGCCATCTGTTCAGTGCAAACAGTCTGCTGAATCTTACATCTCCTCTCCTGGCTGGTGGCAGAGGGCCACTGATAAACACCTCGGCATTGACAGAGCTGACTGTGTTTAACAAGTCAATAAAGTCTCTCTTCAGAACTTCAGACTCTTGTTTCACAAGATCACAGCTTCCCGTATGCAGAATTATGTTTTTCACCGTAGGATGGTTAGCCACGATGTCCAAGATTTTGTCTCTCATATTAGAGACCATGTCCGTCGGAAAGCAGAGTATTTTGGTATTCTTGCTGCACACTGTTTTCACATCTTTTACAGCATAGTCACCAACAATCAGAGAATCAGGCCCAGTCTTTTCCTGCGGCCTTTTACGTTCACATTTACTCTCAGTTCTTACCCTGCTTTGGGAAGATAGCTGCTTATCCAGGGCATCCGATTCAGGATCCTGCGACAATGGAGCAAATCTGTTTTCAAGTTGTAGTCTTGGTTGTTGTGGAGGTTCTTTGGTGGTTTTACTTTTCACAGCTGTTCTCGGCTGTGTCCAGCTGCGTGCCGGGGTTGAGGAGGAATTCTGCCTCCGTGGTAGTGCGGGCCAGCCAGTCGCATCAGAAATCTCAGGATTCTGGGCTCTGCCTGTTAGTCGTCCTCCCACATCCTGAGAGAATGATTTCCTCTTCGGCTTTAAACCGAGAGAGTTCCAGGGAGGACTACCATTTGAGGAGTCATTTACATCTGCACAACCCTCCTGTTTCTTGGTAGGCCTGGTGGTGCTAGTTAGCTGTGTCTTAGCTTGCACTTGTCCAGGATCTTGAGTCCATGGTAGAGTGGTATCGTTCTCACACGGTCCATTTACCTCCGAGTTCACTTCTAGTCGGGAGATTTTTATTTCCATGACTGCAATCTTCTGCAGGAGTTTGTAGTAGTTGTCCATGGAAAGGGCTGGCATCTTGTTGCTACTTAGCTTTAGCTTAGCTGCTAAGTAGCCTATAGCGATTTGTCTCTAAACCAGCGGAATTTTAAATCTACAGAGAAATAGAGTCCCAGTGACTTTGAAGTGTCCAGCAGCTGCTGTTCAAGGACTCTCACAGAAGAAAAATAAAATGTAGGAAGATATTAGCAGAAAAAATGCAAGCAGAAGCGAGAGCAAGCAGAAAAAGCGTCTGCACTGTAAGAAGCCGGAAGGGAGAAGAAGGACAAGTCCTTGCGTCCGTGTATTGATTACCGGGGGTTGAACCACATTACCGTAAAGAACAAGACCCCGTTGCCGTTGATTGATCCGGCGTTTGAGCCCCTGTGCCAGGCGCAGGTGTTCACAAAACTCGATCTCCGGAACGCATATCATTTGGTCCGGATCCGCGAGGGGGACGAGTGGAAGACGGCGTTCAACACCCCGTTGGGGCAGTTCGAATATCGGGTGATGCCGTTTGGCCTGACGAACGCCCCCGCCGTTTTCCAGACCATGATGAACGAGATATTTCGGGATATGATGAATAAGTTTGTGTTCATTTACCTGGACGATATTCTGATTTTTTCTCGATCCCTCGCGGTGCACCGTGACCACGTGCGGTTGGTTCTCCAGCGGCTGCTGGAGAATAGATTATATGTTAAGCCGGGGAAATGCGTGTTTCACGTCGCGTCGGTGAGTTTCCTCGGGTTTATAATCGCTCGGGGCCGGGTGGAACCGGACCCGGACAAGATTCGGGCCGTGACCGATTGGCCGACGCCGGGCACGCGGAAGGAGTTGCAGCGGTTCCTCGGGTTCGCGAATTTTTACCGGCGGTTTATCAGGGATTACAGCAAGGTGGCCGCGCCCCTCACGCAGTTGACCTCCACAAAGGCGCCCTTCGGTTGGTCGCACGAGGCCGAGGGGGCGTTCGGCCGCTTGAAGACCTTGTTCACCAGTGCCCCCGTCCTGAAGCATCCAGACCCAGGTCGTCCGTTTGTGGTGGAGGTGGATGCGTCTGAGACTGGCGTGGGGGCTATCTTGTCTCAGCGGGACCCTGTCTCCCAGAAACTGCATCCGTGTGCGTTCTTTTCAAAGAGACTGAGTCCGGCAGAGCGCAACTATGATGTGGGGAACCGGGAACTGTTGGCGGTGGTCCTCGCGCTCCAGGAGTGGCGGCATTGGCTGGAGGGGAGTGAGCTGCCGTTCTTGATATGGACGGATCATAAGAATCTGGAGTATATCCGGGCGGCGCGAAGGCTGAACTCCCGGCAGGCCCGGTGGTCTTTGTTTGTGAGTCGATTTAACTATGTGTTGTCCTATCGCCCCGGGAGTCGGAACGGGAAGCCAGACGCTCTCTCCCGGGTGTTCCCTTCACAGGAGTCCGAGGACCCCGCTCCCATCCTTCCTCCCGCCTGTGTGGTGGGGGCGGCGACGTGGGAGATAGAGACGGTGGTCCGGAACGCACAGCAGGACGAGCCAGCGCCGGAGGGGGGTCCCGAGGGTCGACTGTTCGTTCCAGGGGCGGCCCGGTCTGCGGTGCTTCAGTGGGGGCACTCGTCCGTCCTGGCGTGCCATCCGGGGTCTCGGCGGACCGCGTTCCTCATCCGGCAGCGGTTCTGGTGGCCGGGGCTGACCAAGGATACACGGGAGTTCGTGGCAGCTTGTCCGGTCTGCGCCCGGGGTAAGGCGTCCCATCAGCCCTCGGCGGGGTTGCTACAGCCGCTGCCGGTCCCGGGCCGGCCATGGTCGCACATCGCTGTGGATTTCGTCACCGGGCTGCCGCCGTCGGGAGGTAACACCACGGTTCTTACCATCGTGGACCGGTTCTCGAAGGCGCGCCATTACGTCCCACTTCCCAAGCTGCCGTCGGCATTGGAGACGGCGGACCTTCTGGTGCTTCATGTGGTGCGGTTGCACGGGATTCCGGTTGACGTGGTATCGGACAGGGGGCCGCAGTTCGCGTCCCGGGTCTGGGGCGCGTTCTGTAAGGCCTTGGGGGCGACGGCCAGCCTGTCGTCCGGGTACCACCCGCAGTCCAACGGTCAAACGGAACGTGCCAACCAGGACTTGGGGACGGCACTCCGGTGCGTCGCCGCACAACATCCGGTGTCATGGAGCACCTTCCTGCCCTGGGTGGAGTACGCGCACAACACCTTGATCAGCACTGCAACTGGTATGTCCCCATTTATGGTGTGCTCTGGTTTTCAGCCCCCGTTGTTCCCGGAGCAGGAGGCGGAGGTCGCGGTCCCGGCCGTGGGGGACCACCTACGGCGGATTCGGGCGGTGTGGCGCACGGCCCGGGCAGCCCTCGAGCGCTCGGCCGCCATTAACAAGCGGCTGGCCGACCGGCTCCGGGTTCCTTCACCGGGGTACAAGGTGGGACAGCGGGTGTGGCTTTCCTCCAGGGACCTCCCGTTACCTACGGAATCCAGGAAATTGACACCTAGGTACGTCGGGCCGTTTCCCATCACGAAGCTCATTGGCCCTTCCGCCGTCCGGTTGACCGGCCTGGAGGATCCATCCGACGTTTCACGTGTCGCTCCTGAAGCCGGTCGCGGAGAGTGAGCTCAGCCCTCCGGTCGCTCCTCCGCCGATTCCCCAGATCATCGACGGCCACCCGGCCCACTCGGTTTCCCGGGTGTTGGACGTCCGGCGGCGGGGGCGGGGTTACCAGTACCTGGTAGATTGGGAGGGGTACGGGCCAGAGGAGCGATCATGGCTTCCTCGTCGGCAGATCATCGGGCCCACTCTACTCCGGGACTTCTACCGGGTCAATCCGGGTAAGCCGGGTAAGCCGCCGAGAGGCGTCCATTAAGGGGGGGGTACTGTGGGGGTTCTGGGCACCACCAGCAGGGGGTGCCATGATAACGCTGGCTGGGACCAGAGAATGTATGTGTGGGGTCTGAATCAAGGGAGACGCAGTACAGCTGGGAGAAAGGAGGGCCGCCGCTCGCACCTGCAGCACATCGAGTCATCACGGCGCAGTTTAAAGGTGGCTTTCTTCCGGAGGTTCGGCGTCGGGAGATTACTTCTGGGATGCTCTAAGCAAGACACGAGAAGCAAGACACGAGAAGCAAGACACGAGACACGAGAGGAGAAGCACCCCGTCCCAGGAGAGACGGCTCTTTACGTTTGCTGAGCATTGCCTACAGGCCTGAGTATTTACGTTCACATTAAGACTCTTTTTGATTACGTTTTTGTTTGGAGCATTGCCTACCGGCCTGAGTATTTACGTTCACGTTAAGACTCTTTTTGAATTACGTTTTTGTTTGAGTGTTGCCTGCGGAGCGGAGTGCTGCTGTTAATCGGCGAGAGACAATAAACACCTTTTTTGTTATACGTTACCTGCTGTGCCGAGTTTGCTTTTGGGTCCAGAAACGAATCCTGACATATTCTTGTTCTATAATTTAATTAATACAACATACTATAGTTTTTGTATATATAATATGAATATATATAAAACTTAATAAGCTGTAATATCAAACAGCCTTTCCAGACAAATTAAATTTGGTGGAAACTGGGCAAAATGGGACAGGAAAGGTTGCTGACCCCCGCACTAGGGGGTAATAGAGTAGAAGCAGCATTCTTGAGAGCAAAGAAGCAAAGTTAGTAACGTAATCTTGAGAGTGATACTACAGCAGGACGTAACAGCCGCAGCAATCAGCGGTTTTCAGCTAAAAATCCCCAAAAAATCAGTGTACACTGTAGGCAGATTTTTGCTAACATATTTAAAATGGCGTCTTTAAAAGACCATATGTCAAACATGGGGGATCTTTTATTGTTTTGGTGTTCTTCCCTGAATTAGCCAAAATACAAAAACTGCTTAATGCAGCTCTATCCAACACTAGTTAAAGTTATGGTAGTAATATTGGAGGCATCCGTAAAAGAGGAATCAAGGTTAAAGGTCCAGTCTAATGTATTAGATAAACAATGAGCACATGGGAACTAAATTGCGTTCCTTTTTCAATTCAATTCAGTTGAGTTCAGAGGAGAGAGAGAGAAGAAGAGGAGAGAGGAGCTCAGTGTATCCTACAATGTCCCCCATCAGTCTAGGCCTATAGCAGCATATCTAGGGGCTGGACCAGGGCCGACCTGAGCCAGCCCTAACTATAAGTACTGTCAAAGAGAAAAGTCTTAAGTCTACTCTTAAATGAGGTGACTGTTTCTGCTGGTTCCACAGAAAAGGAGCTTGATAACTGAAGGCTCAATATGTGCCTGATCCTTGAAATGTTGCGTAGGTGAAAGAAGGCAGTCCTTGAGATCTGTTTCACATGGGAACTGAAGGACAAGTCTTGATCAAAGACAACTCCCAGATTCCTCACAGTGGTGCTGGATGACAGAGCAATGCCATCAAGAGAAACAATATCATTGGTTAATTCATTTCTGAGGTGTTCTGGGCCAAGTAAAATAACTTCAGTCTTGTTCGAGTTCAACATCAGAAAGTTGCAGGTCATCCAGGTTTTTATGTCTTTAAGCAGTGGTGTAGTGGTCCCTGGAGAAGTGGGTATACTCTTAATTTGGCAATTTTTTTAAGCAGCCCATACAGCAAAGGATAAACGCCCTGTTTTATAAATAGTGACATACTCTATTTAGTTTACCCAAAAATTATTAACCCAGTATTATTTACACATGATTCCTGCTGCTTGACCTCAGGGAATAAGGATTATGAAATTACTGACCCACAGACTGGTGAGAGACAACTACATAATTATGCAATTTGAGTGAACTATTCCTTATCCTTACTCCATCCACACAAAATTATCTCGCCTTGCAAGTTGTCCATATAGACCAGTAGTTTCTTTTGTAAACTGTCTCTTGGAACAGCTAATTTGCCAAACATAGTGTAGGTCAGAGTGTGGTACTATTATAAAATTAACATTACTTCACCTGGAGCAGATATTACTGGTCCTACACAGGTGGTGTTATGCATGAGTATGAAATATATTCAACATGAGGCAAACACAGATTTACAGTCAGAGATTTGTTTATTTTTTAACATTTATTTAAATAAATTACTTCAAAACTGAATTAGACCATGCATCCTTGTTCATGTTTCACTTTAAATTAAAAACACAAATCATCCTCTTCCACACATCAAAACCAATTAGATAAACTCAAAAGTGCAAAGTCCTAAAACTGCCTTGGACAAAGCATGTTTCCTGACCTTATTTCTCAAGGCTGACAGACTTGTTTGTCTACTTCCCTGAGAAGACACTTGAATTTCAAAGTTCATCCATTCTCTTGAGAGTGATACACTTTGCTCCTTGTTGATCCCAATGGAGTTCACACTGCTACAGACCAGACATCCTGTGAAGCATAAACAAACAATGTAACTACTGTATCCACAGCTGTTTGTGTGCATGGTCCATGTCTGCCATGTACATACAAGTACACACACACACACAATATTAATGTGTGTCCACTGTTTCACAAGCTACCCAAACTAGCAATATACCTAAACTTACCCAGTTTTTTGTTTTTGGATCCCAACCAGGGGTTCTTGGATTTAAAATCCTCTTTTTGTTTGACAGTCCACGGGTCAGGCCAGTCATTATTGATGTCTAAAGGGAGAACAACAAAAGTAATTGAATTATAGGCTATAAAAGGGGAACAATGACCACAACCTATTCAAAAGTGTAAAGTTGTCACCCTAATAATCCGCATCATTTGATTTTTTTATTTTAGCCCCCAAATAGTCAATTACACATGATGTAGCTGTAGCTTTATCTGTGGCTGTGTCAATACAAAGTGTGAAAACTCTTCTAAGAAAAGGCGTTATAACGAATTAGACCAAACCACAGACAGACCTTGTGCCCTCTTCAACCAAGTAAACAACAGCATAACGTTTCCTTTAGTGAGGAAGAAGCACTTGTAAACTTTTATAAAATAAAAGTACCCGTTTTTATAATTTACCCAAATTCATGGATTCCACGTGACGTCCCTACGCTTAAGTGCCGCGATATTTGTGCCCGAATCTGGCTGTGCGTCGCACAAGGTCAAAATGCCCTTGATATGTTGTGCTGTTGGCTGTAACAACAGTCGCCAAAGTAACCCAGATATAAGATGTTATTCAATCCTAAAAGAGGTAGATCGGTGGAATAAATGGCTGGCTTCAATTAGAAGGGACCACTGGCAGCCAACATCTACCCTTAGATTGAGCAGTCTCCTATAAATTAGCACTAGCTACATTTTACCTCAATTTATCTAGCTAGTGCTACCTAGCTATTTTTTTTATATCTCCCTTTGACAGGAAAATGCTGACAATCCAAAACACTAGTTAACTTCAGTTGCCATAGCTAACGTGACAATTAGCTAAACACCTGAAAAACACCTGACGAGCTAACAAGCTACACGAAGCTAACTAGCGTTAGTTAACTTCAGTTGCCATAGCTAACGTTACAATTAAGCAGTTAGCTGTGTCACGTCACCAAACACACGATGATCTTATAAAGTTATGTTAGCTAGCGTTAGCTAGTCGCTAATGTTCTTCAGAGTGAGTAGTACCTAGCGGTGCACTTGAAAAGCCTTCAGGCGATCTCTGGTGTATGAGGATGGATTTTGTGTACAAGATAAATGTAAATGTCGGGAAAAGAAAGTTGGGGCAGACACTTATACTATTAGTATGTAAGTATATATGACTACCTAGCTACTACTTGTTACAAATCTTATAATATAGAAGTGAGACCCACCGTTGTTGACGTCTTCATACCTGCGTATACCCTGGACTACACCACTGTCTTTAAGACACGCTTGAAGTTTAGACATCTGGTTGGTTTCATCTGGCTTGATAAATATATATAGCTGGGTATCATCGGCTTAGCAATGAATGCTTATAGAGTGTTTTTTGATAATATTGCCTAAAGGAAGCATATCTAAGGTGAATAAAATTGGTCCAAGCACAGAACCTTGTGGAACTCCATGACGAGCAAGGCTTCATCATTTACATATACAAACTGAGATTGATCTGATGAATACGACTTAAACCAGCTTAGTGCTGTACCTTTAATACCAATCACCTGTTCTAGTCTCTGTAATAAAATGTCATGGTCAATGGTGTCGAATGCAGCACTAAGGTCTAACAGGACTAGAACAGTTACAAGTCCCCTATCTGATGCAACTAGAAGGTCATTCATAATTGTCACCAGAGCTGTCTCTGTGCTATGATGCTTTCTAAACTCAAATAAACTATTGTTATGTAAAAAGTCACACAACTGATTTGCAAGTGCTTTCTCCAGAATCTTAGACAGGAAGGGAAGGTTAAAGATAGGTCTGTAGTTGGCCAACACCTCTGGATCGAGAGTTGGCTTTCTTCAGTGCTAGGGTGTATACAGTAAGACCAGATGCAATAAAAACAGGAAACAAGTACCAAGCGCAATAAATTAAAGGAACTGTCACACGCGTAAGTATTGTCTTGTTTTATTAAACCTTTAAAGTGCCTTAATAGATAACAAATTTACATAAAAAATAATAATTCCTGAAACAATAAAAATAGAAGACGGCAAGAGGAAAAGTCATGAGCAGCTTACTATAAAGTAAGAAGTTGCAGTAGTGTGTATAGTCTTTATGACAGTATATACAATAAGTATAACGACTAGTCAACTAGTTATTGTAGTAACAACGGTTGACTATGGTTCCTCCAATCAAATGGCTGGGGTTTAAAATGTTTTTGTACACTGGTATTCTTGCTCCTCTTGCATAATATATCCCACTCATTCGTTCCCATAAGAGGAGAGTATATCAAACTGGCCAATCGGATGATCAATAGCCTTGCAGACCCCCAGCTCCAACCAATATAGCAGATGAGTATGCCCAGTGTTAATTAGCGCTGGAACATCTCTGCTGTGCTCTTGTCTCTATGTCTGCTAATTCAGCTTCTCGTTAACAACGCTTATACAGCCAATTACCATAAATCCCTGTTAGCCACGGCAATTAACAGTAACGAGGCAGAGCTGCATGTGTTTCTACTGTTGTAATTAAGCCAGTGTGTTGTTAATTAGCTAAATGTGAGTGGGAGGTTTTATGCTCGTTAGTATGGCTATTTCATTCAATTAGCCCCGTCATTAAGGAGGTGTCTCTGTTCTTACAACGTTAATGCAGGGAGGAGGCGGCGACTGGCCGATTAGCTTAGACAAACATGATGAGGAGCATGGCACTGAGCCCAGAGAACACTATATGGAGGGTGTGTGTGTGTGTGTGTGTGTGTGTGTGTGTGTGTGTGTGTGTGTGTGTGTGTGTGTGTGTGAGAGATGAAATGAGCTCCAGGTGGCATGGCAGCTTCAAACACACTGCCACTGTGCTGCAGACATGCATAAGATATTTAATGATGCTGTCTTCTCATGCAAACAGACATAAACTCAAATTATTACAACACATGAACATCCACCCACTTCTATTCTTTGACTGCAGCAATTCTAACAAAAACTGTTGAAGCAGCAGAAAACAACACAATCATAGATCCTAAACTGTACAGGGAAAGATTGGGAAAACTGCAGTGAAATGCTCCAGCTGCTCCATGACCTTTAATACATTCATATTGGGGTTAGTTTATGAATGTGTACACACTTAGAGTGGAGAAGAGACAAATTATTTAAAACTAGAATCAACAATAAAGTAGAGATGTCCTCACTTTTATGGCTCAACTTCCAAAAACACTGGATCCTGCAAATCAAGTGTGATTTCATTTGATCCCACACTCAGTTAGACAGGCTCTCTTTTAGAAACCTGGAGTGGCCAAAGTGGATGACATCATCCACGTTATTTTCTATACTTAGTAAAACTTGAGCTAATGCTAATTGTGAACTTTGTGCGTAGAAATGATGGAATGCTGCTTTACAGTAAGACCTTTGTTTCAGAACAACTCCTTGACTTGAAAAAGGAGAGGTGAACCAGGAACAATGATCTGAAATGATGTTATATGTCCCCTTGCAAACAAACATCCGGTGTCCTGATGTTATGTATTCTGTATTTAAATAAAGGGTATTTGAATAGAGAGGCATACCAGTAAAATATACAATATAAAGGTTTCTCAAAGACTGAAATAAAAGATGTCTAAATTATAGAGGACAGCAATCTATGCTGCTTTGTTTGGTATCCTATGTATGTAATTAATATCAAAAGTGTGGTGGTACAGGAGCACCGCCACCGGGCGGGGCTATAGTAACCCTGGTTACGGCCAGATTGTGTCTCTCTCTCTCTCCCTCTCTGTGCAATCAGGCAGATGCCGGACAGCCGGGAGGAGGACGCCCACCGCTCGCAGCTGCAGAGCATCAGGTCATCAAGGCGCAGTTAAAGGTGGCCTCCTCCCGGAGGTCCGGCGTCGAGAGATTGCTATGCCTGGCCCACGACACGCTAGCCAACCCCGTCGACCCAGACCCAGACCCAGACCCAGACCCAGATCCAGACTCAGCACGTCACGAGCCCGCATCGAGAGCCGCCCCAGCGAGCGGCTGAGTATTTCCTGGTTTCCCGTTGCCTTTGCCTGCGAGCCACAAATAAACACCTTTGTTTACATCATCTTCCCCTGCTTGTCCGCAGTTTGCTTTTGTGTCCAACACAGAGACGTGACAAAAAGCACAATAACCAATCTAACCACGTTTAATTATTTGTAGAATCTATAGATGTATGTAATTTACGTTTGCATTATTTGTTTAATATACTTGTGGTTCTGTTTCTGACTTTGAAACCCAACCCTATAGAAAGAATTCATGCCCAGGTAATGCCATACTTGGGCAGATTTCTTCAGTTTGCTGGTTCAGTAACTACTGAACTAAAGAAATCTCAGAGGCTGTGCTGCCTTCTGATTCTTTACTCCCGACTAAATTATAATGGAGACACATCATTTACTCCTATCTGTTTTATGTTTTCAGGGCTCAGTCAGCCATTTAGTTGAAACACATGAAAGGAACGCTGCAGCTCCTGTGGTGCATAACACACCAGACAGATTAACTTTAAATGGGGAATTGCTCTGACACCCAAGAGATTACCAGGAATTATGATAGGACACAGCTGGGAAGAGCAGTCACATGAGCAGAGGGAGCACTTGTGGCTGCCAACATTTGGTCCTGGTGCAAACATCACCCTCCTAGTTGGTTAAAACCTGAGGTGGGTAGTGATTGGATTTGATTTGAAGTGTTTAACATCTGGAAGCAGATGTGAACAGTGTTTTCTAGTGGCATTTAATCTCCTGTGTATAAAATAAAAAAGATATTCCTATGTGAAAGGATGCTTCCAAAAACATTGTGGGTCAGATGAGATATCAGATCAGAATCAGACATACAGCAAACAACAACAGCAATAACAACAAACAAATAGCGTATTTCTTCATTTTAAATAGTAGAAAACCAAATCAAATCTCAAATCCATGAGCAGAAAGGCCACAGCATCCAGTTATCATGAAAGTGGAGCTGCATGTTTTTTGTACATCCACATGTGCAATTATGAGAAATGTTTTATTTAAATGAAAGAGCGGAAAGTAACCCACTGTCAACCTGTTATGAAAGCTATGGATTACAAGGATAGACAGTATTGACTGTAGACCATCATGTAATTATTAACCTAATAATTGATAATACATCAATTAATACATCACAAAGTAGCCTCATCAGACACCCGTTTTGAATAATATCAGTCGATTAATTGGCAGTTATCAGTGGTCATCAATACCATTCTATTGCTTCAGACCAAACTGCAACTGTAATGGTGAAACTTGATGTTGGTGATTTAGATTTAGACAACACAACACTGGGTTAAAATAATAAAATAAGTATGCTTGTTATGTAACTTATGTAAGTAAGGGATCGTTTGTAAGTTACGTAACAAAGGTGAAACTCAATGCTAAGGTGGTTCTAGACATTAAGTTAGTCCAGTCAAAAATAGAATACAAATGATTTATTATTTAAAAAATTGTGAAAGTATAAAACAGCTGGGAACTTTAGGATCGAAGTACATTGAGGCCATTCCCATTCTCTATTATATCTCATTTGTTGAAGCAATTTTTGGGTTGCTCCACATAAATAGCCTTTTGCTTTTTTTTGTTTCAGCATTTGAATGCCGAGCATTCTCTTAACTGCTCGTCACCTTATTGTCAATAAACCTCGGCAAAGCCACAAATACTCTGAATGCACTGGTCTCCAGTTTGGGATTGTAAAGTTGTATGAGGGTGTGAATCTGTTTTTTTAATGGTCTCGCTATGTTTACTAGAGGAAAGCAGTAACAATCAATAACTTCAGGAACATCTAATTGTGATACAGTCATGCATCTAAATTATGCAACAGTCATTTTATTACAGTTATGGCATATTTAATATTTCTATAAACACTTGTTTTCATGCTTTGTGTTGTATTATTTCATAAGACAAATTCAAACAAAGCTGCGGGCCGTGATATTTCCATGAAAGTGCATCTGAACCTTGCTACTGTCTTCAGCCAGCCTTGTACGGGAGACACAGAGAAACAGAGGGAGGAAGACGCAGCAGGGGAGGGCTGCTGGCGTCCATGATCCAGAGTGGACGGCCTCTCTTCCTCATCTTCTTTTCCTCATTTCTTTCTCTCCCCCATTTCCTCTATCCAAAGACTTTTTCCTCCTCCACCACGTCTTTCCACCTCCGTCTCCTCTTCTTTTTCCACATTCCAATTCTCCTCACCCCTCTCTCCCCCATTTCATTATATCTCTCTCTCTCTCTCCCTCTCTCTCTTTCTCACTCTCACTTTCACTCTTTCTGATAAGAGTCTGTTCTCTTTGACATCTCAGTCTGACTCCATTACAGCTAATAGAGAGAGGCCATGTTGCCGCTGACACACACACATACACACTGACACACATTGGGGACCCCCAATGGCTGATGAGAAAATAAAACATTGTGAAAACGTTCACAGAGCAAAGAAAGATTTTGTTCATGTGTAGCCTCAGCTGATCTCTGACCAACATAAATAACAGGGCTCCTTAATCCTTAATCTGCACTAATCTGAGCTGTGTATTTACGTTCAATGAACCAACAGCTATTGTTGCTATTAGAGCTTTATAGTTACAATAGGCCGATTTTGCTAACTTGTTAGCCATCAGTTATCAAGAGGGAATCATCTAGCTCTTTAGCTGATGGTCCACTTTCCTGACCAGCTGAGAAGTGAACAGAGTTCATCAGAGTATTGTCACTGGAACAGCTGCCTGCTGCTTTAACACTGAACTAAGCAGTAAACAGCCAGACATACAGAAAAGTCCCAGAGCGAACACCGTTGTGCTGTCAACCACAAGAGAGCCCCAACAAAAGTACATCCTGCTTTACCATCTATTTGAATCTAATTTGTACCATGATTTACTGATTTTAATGACATCATGCTGTGTTGAAGAAGGCTTTGTAAACTCATGTTTACAATGAGGGAATAAATCAAGAGAGAAGTATAGACTTCTATACAACCAGAGGAGTCGCCCCCTGGTGGCCCTTAGAAAGAAAGACAATTTAAGGTAACTTACTTATTTGCTACACTTTTCTGAACCAGGGGTTGTGGCCTGGGTGGAACGGACTGCTGGATTTGTTCTTGTTTCCCTCTGAGAAATCCAATTAAAAAAGATACTTCTGAAAACACTCACATGTGAAAATAGCAAAGAAAATATTACTATTATGAGCAGCATTCAATTAATAAAAAGTTGTTAGATTGTAATATTGTAAAACAGATTCCTTAAAGGCATAGGCTATACTACCAAACACCCAATAACACACAGACACACACAGTCATGTGACCAGCACCCCGACGTCAGTGTCCTCCATGACAGGGTGATTACAAATGGAGAACGGGGGCTTGAGCGGTCAAATGGTTCAACAATAGAGTGTGTGTGTGTGATGTTTGTTTCAATGTGTGTGTGTTGGTGTATCAGTGTATTGGCTGCTGATAAATGGTTGCCTCTTAAGGGAACTTATCTCTTTAAGTGTTGCCGCGGTGAGGGATGACATCATTTGGATCCCCCGGCTAACTGGCTGCCATGACGACGCCTCACCAACCTATCCATTTACCAGATGGCCCGATAGTGTCTGCACGTGCACACACACACACACACACACACACATGTATATATATATATATATATATATATATATACACACACACACAGGTAATAGGCCACGTGGAAAATACAGCCTGAGACTTTGGCAGCTCTCAGCACTGGCACTCTGCTGTGATAGGGAGACACAAAAGCACACACACTCACTCACACACACACACACACACACACACACACACACACACACACACACACACACACACACTGATATACATTCGGTCGTAGATGTCTTACAAACCCACACACACTAAAGCCCACAGCACCGCCCCCTCTGTCCGTCTTATCACAGCTTAACAGAGGAAAAAGCTTTGTGGAGGAAAAATTAAGTATTGATCAAATTAGCAGTTTTTTACAGAGTCTCTCATGGAAGTGTGTGTGTGAGATGGTGGTGGGGTAGGGAGTGTTGGAGGGATTTAATGAACCCATCACATTGCAAACATAATGGAAAGACCAGAAGGACACTTGGTGTGACTGTGGCTCAGTGGTGAGCAGGGTCATCCTTCAATCAGAGGAGCGGTGGTTCGATCCCTGGCTCCGCTAACCCATGTCAATGTGTCCTTAGGCAAGATACTTAACCCCAAATTGCTCCCGTAGCTGTGCCTACAGTTTATGAATGTGTGAATATTAGATACTCCTGATGGGCAGGTGGCACCTTAGCCCCTCCCATCCGTGTATGAATGGGTGTGGATGATGACAAGTAATGTGAAAGAGCTTTGAGTTGGAAGAAGCACTTTGCTATTTACTTTACCTGTAACAAACACACACATAAGTGATAAATCTACATATTCAATACTAAGAAAAGACGGACACACCAGAGGACAAAGGCACATCCGTATATGACTGAGCAACATCCTCTTAGTCTGTAGTGATGCAGATACCTGAGCGGTGAAGAGGTGTGTGGGTGCAGAATGGGGAGTTCCTGTGCAGCAGAAGTTGTAATAATAATACGACCAGCTGGAGAAATAGAGTGGGTCTTCCCTTATGATAATTCCTTTGGCTGCTAATTGGCCCTCTCTGAAGATCACTGACCACTAAAGGCTGCCAACGCAGCAGAGGAAAGTACACAATAGTACACTGGATGTCTAGCCCTGTATACAAAGTACTACTACACCTAGCAGATTCACATAATACTATATACACAGTCAAACTGACAGTGCTATTGCAACACTTAAAGAGTCAATTTTAACACTGAGTCAGTGAACATATGGTCTCTATCTACAGAGAGTTAAAGTTACACTGAAGATTGTGTTAAAATTTCAGAGTCGATTTAACTCTGGTAAGAGTTCATATTTTACACTAATGGCAGGCTGAAATAGGAGTGGATATATTTATTTTAACAGTAGACAGACTTGTTTCATTGTATTTTCTCATCTGGAGATGACATTTTGAAGTTTGTTCTAATGGAGACTAAGTAAGAAGAAGAAGTGTTGCTCAGGTTTGACACTATGATGTAAATAACACTTGTAGTGTTATTTACATTTGACACTAAGACTCAAATATACTCTTCATGAGTGTTAAACCTAGTTGACACTAAGTGTTGTTTCCACTGACTCTTGCCATTGTTAAAACATATTTACTCTTGTGTTTACTCCCTATTAGTGTACTTTTTATCCAACACTTACTTATTTTAAATTGACTCCTTTTTAACTCTTAAACAGAATAACTTTGAAGCCAACACTTAAAACAATAAAACAAAAAAATGTCTGCGGTGGAAAAAAACAACAAACACCAGTATATTCATGTCACAATAGCAATTTATTAAAATAAAAACATTTTAGTTTGCATACAATGTTCATTATCTTTAAGTGTAATCCTGTCCGTCAGACCTTTCATCCAGTTGAAGTCCAGGCAACACGTCTCACCAGGTTTCTGAGCCAACAGATTAGCTGTGAAACGATAGAGGACAAAACAATATTCATTAAATATAAAATGATTGTGAAGAAATGACCGTAAATACAAAGATTTAAATAGTTTTGTTAAATGAGGCAATCCCCAAAGGAAGCTCACATTAAACATGTTACACATCAACTCACCTGTTGGGCCTCTTGATGCTCCTCTGCCTTCTGGAGGGTGGAGGTTTCCTCAGGCCGCAGCCTGAGAGGTGCAGCCTGCAGCTGTAAACACACATTAGACTGAATGTCAGTAGACAGCAATATGACGCTCACGTTACTTTGATAACTGATAATTCAGTTGAACTGGACAAAGGTTGTCTGCAGTAACTGATTCCTGACTGACTAACTAGCTTTAAAGGTAATCCCATTCAGCATTTGCAGTATTGAGTGACACTCTTGTGGTCACTGCATATTCCTGTTCACTTTGTTCCTGCTCACTTAGCATTACCACTACCTTATTGAGGAAACTGTTTAACCAATTAGGAAGATACATGCATGATCACATAATAATAAAATATAAAATAATATAAAAAATCCCCAGATACCCTCTCCCAAACCCCTATCATCTCTTACTCAAAATGAACTGTAATTTGTTGTGTGTCGTATGTGTTTATTTTGTATTCATGTGTTTTAGTGTGTATTGTGTGTAAATGTGACTTCCATCTAAAATGTTCCCTCTCACTCTCATAATGTGTCTCAATTCCTTCCCTGTGGGTGACATCCCATAGAGGAGAGTTGTTCACATTCACAGTTAGGACGCTCCGGACTATCACAGTTACAATTACTCATTCTTAAGATAAGTGGTTTGTCCCTTTAGAGCTCTAGACTGAGCTAATAGTTGCTATCAGTGACAGAATAAATCAAACAAATACTGCTGTTAATGATGAGCTATATGTTCAGCCTCTCTGGACTTCATACTGAATATGAATATGAGTACTGGAAACAATACAAACACACACTGACCTCACTTATCTCACACACACAAGCTTTGGCACACGTACACACACACACACACACTCGCACAAGGGAAACTTATTAGGTTATTATCTTTCCACCCCATAAAGTAGGAATAACTTAAAGTGCCGCCGCAATTAATAACCTTACTATAAATCTGAATATTCCCCAAGAATATTATTCTATATTACTTACACACACACACTCTCACACACACCTACACACAATGATCAGCAGGGTGCATGGGAGCAGGGAGAATGATAAAGCCATCAGAGAACGTTCTGGATGAAGTGAGTTAAACATGAATGTGTGTATCAGAGCATGTGAGTGTGTGTGTGTGTGTGTGTGTGTGTGTCTCATCAGAGTGTGTTCTGCATGGTGGCTTTATGCATCAACACACTGAAGCATTCTCCACCTCCGTGTTGAGGGGCCATTGCAAGTCATCTGGGATGCACTGGTTAAATCAATGCTCTACTCAGTAACCTCTATCACTAAAACACACACACACACACACACACACACACACTGTTAGCGGCAGTGACCTTGCTGCCTGTTACCAGAACAACACACAGACACAGACAGTGCAGTGTAATAAAGGTGGAGATACTCATAATGTTGAAGATGGATTTGAGTTGGACTAACAAGCGGCTCTTTGTTTTGTCTTCTTTGCTGGATCATCTGACTTCAGCATCAAGAGCATTCATGCAAAACCCTCAATATGTATTGACACTTTAATCATGTAAGCGTTCAATGAAATCCAAGGATTTAGAGGGAATACTAAAGGGTACCACACGTTACTATTTGTAACTATTAGTTTTGCTAATGTTAAATAAATAATTTGCATAAGTAATCATTTAAATGCCACTGTGTTTGTTCGCCTCAAGACAACTAACTTTGAGGAATACATTCTATTCTACTTAGTTGGTTAATTCTAATAGATTGTTAACACATGTATTTTGGCCCAGATAGATTATATATGGCCACACAGTCCAGTGGAGATCTCTTCCCAATGACTTAAATAGATTAAAAGAGCAAGTGTCATGCTGGAAGAGGATGAACACTCACAGTGAATTGTCACAACCTCGCCTCTCAAAAGTTGTTACTATGCTAATAACTGATCTAATATTAAATGAGTTATATTTGAGTAGATGGATCAACTCTAAGTCCACTCAGGTTAAAGGGACAGTTTGTCCCAGTGCTGTGGACGGGGCAGCAACAAAAGGTTTTTTAGACACCTCAGGAAATCTTGAAAATCTTTTCACCTCTTTACCCCAAACACGACAGCACAAAAGAAACTGAGGCAGCAGTAGACCAACAATCCTAACTTCTGAGAGGTACCACTGCTGCTTTGTCAAAGGAGACTTATGAATTTAAACAGAGCACATAACGGGCTTCTGTCAAAAAGGTCTGTCTGACGGAAGCTAAAGCAATGATACTATTTTAAATATAGCCTACATTTAATCTGATATTGATTTGTTTTGGACATAAGGTTTGCTGCTGTCTGTTTCTCCAAACTGGTGAGCACCATCTAATATAGGCAATAAACTGACTGGAGATAAGAACCTCAGCACAACCCCCCTTCACAACATGTGAATTATCCATTTCAGCTCTCAAGAAAAAGCTAGAAAATGAACCTTGAGCTAAAAATTATTATTAATATTTATAAACCATAATAACTACTAAAAACCATAAACTAAACCAATTTCCCCATGAGCTCCTATTTATATATATAAATACTACACTGTGAAAATCTGTGTATAATTCCACATTCAAAACCTTATTTTAAGGAAAAGCATGTTTTGTAATGTATTCAAGGTATGAAATGTAAAAGTAGTGATAATGCATTAAAGGATCTGTTTACCCAAAGTGTGAAATAACATGTTTTCCTCAATGGTTTCTAGGCTTACACAAAGGTTGACTTTGATTTGGTTGTGATGTATCTGTCTTCCACTCCACATACTGCTGAACAAATATGTTTGCTGGGTCAACTGACCAGTTACGTTTAATGAAAATTTCTGCTCGTCTGCAGTTATCCACCTCTAACCTTTACAGATGTTGGGTTCAGATGTGCCAAACATGCTATCCATCTCTCTCATTATCTGTCTCTCACACACGATGCTGACAAAGTGGGGTCAGGGCCGATGGTTACACCACCAGTTTATTTGTTATTCTTTGTCTCTTCATTACGTCTTTCTCTCAGTGTCTTTCTTTGTCCCTTTCTTTCCTCTGTCTGATCTATGTCCTACAGCTCAATCTTTTGGCACCAACACCAACATGCTGTCCTCCAGCATGGTTTCATTTCCCACTAAACAGATACCATCAGAGGAGAGGAGAGAGCTTGGTTTCTTGGTATCTCATACACACACACACACACACACACACACACACACACACACACACACACATCGTAGCCACTCAGCAGGTTGACAGATGTGGTAGGACAATAAAACAGTTTGTAATGGAGGTAATATGATTTAAAATACTATCTATTAGCCTGGATAGACCTGTCAGGTGTGTGTATGTGTGTGTGGGAGATAAAACAATGAAGATGGCAGAGAGAATATAGGGCCGCACTTCTAAATCACAAAACTCACACACACACATACACACACACAGTACAATTCATCCCATTAGACTACACAGATGTAACCCTCAAACCAATCCTGTGAATACAGATATGCACACAAAGAGACATGCACAAACAGTTCATACAGTAACAATAAGATCCATATGTCACATGAACACTCATGATAACACATAATATAGTGAGCAGTGAGAACCCTGTGATATGGATTTCATTGTTACAGTAAAAATGTTACTGTACTCAAAGTTCAAATATATGTTTCAGCAAAATACACATGACTGATACACAGTCACATATGCAACATATATACCCATAATATCATATAATTGCAATGCATTACAATGGCATGACCATTCCCTCAAGAATAAGGCTGGCAATATTCTATATTTTTCTAATTGTGGATCTCATGCAAAGACCCAAACCAAGATGGACTTTGTGGGCTTCATTCGCCCATCGGCAGAACAGGAGTCCAGAGGACGCCATCTCCACAGCGCTTCACTCCGCCCACTCCCACCTGGACAACAACAACAACACCTACGTGAGAATGCTGTTCATCAATTTCAGTTCAGCATTCAAGCACTGCATCGTCAGAGACACCTCACATCCCAGCCACACTGTTTGCCCTCCTCCCCTCTGGGGGGCGCTATAGGAGGACCAGGACCAGCCGGCTCAGGAACAGTATCTTCCCCTCAGCTGTCGACCTACTAAACTCCACTGACGATACATACTTACACCTCACTGTTTATACCATACTGAATACATCTTGCATTTCATGTCCACTGTGCATACTGTTTACACTGTCTTATATGGTTATTGTTATACTACTATACATATTTTTTATTTATGTATCTGTTATTCATCTGTTGTCAGATGCTAAACTACATTTTGTTGTCCCAGTACTTGTGTGCAATGACAATACAATGTTATCTGAATTGAAGGCTGATACTCTATTTGTTGTCAATAATGGGCTATCTAAATAGAAATTTAGCGAGGTCCAGTTTGAGAGAATTTCCTCTTGCAAAAATATGATTTTGTGCCATATGTATTGAACAGTTGTATTGACGTCTGTATGTAGTCAACAAGTGACTGTCAAATTGAATAAAGAAAGTTCAATTGGATAACATCTAAATAAATGTATTATTACAGATTTCCAATTGAACTGGATTATAATTATTTAATAATACATTATATTCTCTTAATTCAAGAAAAATGAAGGCTGGATTTAAAACAGAATGCTTTTGAAAAATAGGACATACTTAATTTTAGAAAAATGTATTTAACTTAATTGTCCTGCAGCATTAAATTCAGTTAATTTGAGCGTCAATCAAAAGAGCCAAGATATTATATTCTTGTCATCTAAAAAGAGAAATGTGTGTGCATGGACTTAACCTGGTTATTAAACCATTTATTCCATTTCTCCTCTGTTAACATTATTCTTGGTCATTTAATTCATGTTTTAGGGTTTTGATCAGCCCTAACTATAAACCTGAGCCAGCCCTAACTATAAACCTGAGTCAGCCCTAACTATAAACCTGAGCCAGCCCTAACTATAAACCTGAGCCAGCCCTAACTATAAACCTGAGCCAGCCCTAACTATAAACCTGAGCCAGCCCTAACTATAAACCTGAGCCAGTCCTAACTATAAACCTGAACCAGCCCTAACTATAAACCTGAGCCAGCCCTAACTATAAACCTGAACCAGCCCTAACTATAAACATGAGCCAGCCCTAACTATAAACCTGAGCCAGCCCTAACTATAGACCTGAGCCAGCCCTAACTATAAACCTGAGCCAGCCCTAACTATAAACCTGAGCCAGCCCTAACTATAAACCTGAGCCAGCCCTAACTATAGAAACCTGAGCCAGTCCTAACTATAAACCTGAGCCAGCCCTAACTATAAACCTGAGCCAGCCCTAACTATAAACCTGAGCCAGCCCTAACTATAAACCTGAACCAGTCCTAACTATAAACCTGAGCCAGCCCTAACTATAAACCTGAGTCAGCCCTAACTATAAACCTGAACCAGCCCTAACTATAAACCTGAGCCAGTCCTAACTATAAACCTGAACCAGCCCTAACTATAGACCTGAACCAGCCCTAACTATAAACCTGAGCCAGCCCTAACTATAAACCTGAGCCAGCCCTAACTATAATCCTGAGCCAGCCCTAACTATAAACCTGAACCAGCCCTAACTATAAACCTGAACCAGCCCTAACTATAAACCTGAGCCAGCCCTAACTATAGACCTGAGCCAGCCCTAACTATAAACCTGAGCCAGCCCTAACTATAAACCTGAACCAGCCCTAACTATAGACCTGAACCAGCCCTAACTATAAACCTGAGCCAGCCCTAACTATAAACCTGAGCCAGCCCTAACTATAAACCTGAGCCAGCCCTAACTATAGAAACCTGAGCCAGTCCTAACTATAAACCTGAGCCAGCCCTAACTATAAACCTGAGCCAGCCCTAACTATAAACCTGAGCCAGCCCTAACTATAAACCTGAGCCAGCCCTAACTATAAACCTGAACCAGTCCTAACTATAAACCTGAGCCAGTCCTAACTATAAACCTGAACCAGTCCTAACTATAAACCTGAACCAGTCCTAACTATAAACCTGAGCCAGCCCTAACTATAAACCTGAGCCAGTCCTAACTATAAGCCTGAGCCAGCCCTAACTATAAACCTGAGCCAGCCCTAACTATAAACCTGAGCCAGTTCTAACTATAAACCTGAGCCAGTCCTAACTATAAACCTGAACCAGCTCTAACTATAGAACTGAGCCAGTCCTAACTATAAACCTGAGCCAGCCCTAACTATAAACCTGAACCAGCCCTAACTATAAACCTGAGCCAGCCCTAACTATAAACCTGAGCCAGCCCTAACTATAAACCTGAACCAGCCCTAACTATAAACCTGAGCCAGTCCTAACTGTAAACCTGAACCAGCCCTAACTATAAACCTGAGCCAGCCCTAACTATAAACCTGAACCAGCACTAACTATAAACCTGAGCCAGTCCTAACTATAAACCTGAACCAGCACTAACTATAAACCTGAGCCAGTCCTAACTATAGACCTGAGCCAGCCCTAACTATAGACCTGAGCCAGCCTTAACTATAAACCTGAGTACTTTAGGTACTTCCAGGTCATTTTACTCAGTTAGGAACTTTCCTAACCAAAAAGCAGTGAGATATAGCCAATGGCTGCAGTCAAATAGTCAAAAAATGACCTCCTAACGTCTATTCCTAACCACTTTTCCTTGACCTCTGTGGAAAATGTCACAGGTTTAAGGAAAGATGGGAAGGAGAATTCATGAGGAGTTAGTTTAAAGACAACCACCGTGTTGCGTCATGCAGACGATTTAATAAACAACCTGGTTCATAGTATTACTTTATTAACATAACCTGGTTCATAGTATTACTTTATTAACATAAACAACCTGGTTCATAATATTACTTTATTAACATAAACAACATGGTTCATAGTATTACTTTATTAACATAAACAACCTGGTTCATAGTATTACTTTATTAACATAAACAATCTGGTTCATAGTATTACTTTATTAACATAACCTGGTTCATAGTATTACTTTATTAACATAAACAACCTGGTTCATAGTATTACTTTATTAATATAAACAACCTGGTTCATAGTATTACTTTATTAACATAAACAATCTGGTTCATAGTATTACTTTATTAACATAACCTGGTTCATAGTATTACTTTATTAACATAAACAACCTGGTTCATAATATTACTTTATTAACATAAACAACATGGTTCATAGTATTACTTTATTAACATAAACAACATGGTTCATAGTATTACTTTATTAACATAAACAACCTGGTTCATAGTATTACTTTATTAACATAAACAACCTGGTTCATAGTATTACTTTATTAATATAAACAACCTGGTTCATAGTATTACTTTATTAACATAACCTGGTTCATAGTATTACTTTATTAACAACATAAATAACCTGGTTCATAGTATTACTTTATTAACATAAACAACCTGGTTCAAAGTATTACTTTATTAACATAAACAACATGGTTCATAGTATTACTTTATTAACATAAACAACCTGGTTCATAGTATTACTTTATTAACATAAACAACCTGGTTCATAGTATTACTTTATTAACATAAACAACCTGGTTCATAGTATTACTTTATTAACATAAACAACCTGGTTCATAGTATTACTTTATTAACATAAACAACCTAGTTCATAGTATTAATTTATTAACATAAACAACCTGGTTCATAGTATTACTTTATTAACATAAACAACCTGGTTCATAGTATTACTTTATTAACATAAACAACCTGGTTCATAGTATTACTTTATTAACATAAACAACCTAGTTCATAGTATTACTTTATTAATATAAACAACCTGGTTCATAGTATTACTTTATTAATATAAACAACCTGGTTCATAGTATTACTTTATTAACATAAACAACCTGGTTCATAGTATTACTTTATTAACATAAACAACCTGGTTCATAGTATTACTTTATTAACATAAACAACCTGGTTCATAGTATTACTTTATTAACATAAACAACCTGGTTCATAGTATTACTTTATTAACATAAACAACCTGGTTCATAGTATTACTTTATTAACATAAACAACCTGGTTCATAGTATTACTTTATTAACATAAACAACCTAGTTCATAGTATTACTTTATTAATATAAACAACCTGGTTCATAGTATTACTTTATTAATATAAACAACCTGGTTCATAGTATTACTTTATTAACATAAACAACCTGGTTCATAGTATTACTTTATTAACATAAACAACCTGGTTCATAGTATTACTTTATTAACATAAACAACCTGGTTCATAGTATTACTTTATTAACATAAACAACCTAGTTCATAGTATTACTTTATTAATATAAACAACCTGGTTCATAGTATTACTTTATTAACATAAACAACCTGGTTCATAGTATTACTTTATTAACATAAACAACCTGGTTCATAGTATTACTTTATAAACATAAACAACCTGGTTCATAGTATTACTTTATTAACATAAACAACCTGGTTCATAGTATTACTTTATTAACGAGGTTGGAACAGAAATGAAAGAAGGAATATGAAAGTGAAACCACAGAGTACAAAGCTACTAAACTGTCTGTTCTACGTTCTCACACTAACAATGTCTCAAATCCCTTTATGTTGTTATGGTTTATATCCAGTGGTTCCTAAACTAAAGGACCTAAGTTAGGAAACATTGAAGCTCCTTTCCTTTGCATTTAGCGGCCACTTTGGTATTTAGGGGTCATTTCACTCAGTTAGGAAGGTTCCTAACCACAAAGGACTATTCGACTGCAGCCAATATCTCACTCGAGTCTAGGGCGGCGCTTAACGGAATAAACATGATTGGCCGAGTAGCATCACGTGAGATGATTTACAACTCGTCCAATTGATCGGTGTGTTTCCTGGACCGCTGAACGAGTGCCCGTAAAGGCAGTAGCGGCTACTAATAATAATAACCGACAGCATGCCGTTCAACCGCTCGTTTTGTGCCGTCTTTGACGTGCCTTTAAAAACGCTGGGTAGCGATGTTCACTCAGCCTGATGTGCTAGCTTGATGGAGTTATCCATGTGTCCTGGTGTTCTCATAATGTCTTCATTTTTCTTCAAGTGCTTCATGTCCCGTAATCCCGTATCTGTCCATGCTGGATCTGTCCCCGTCGATTTAAAAAGCAAGCATGGAAAGCAAAATACGGCGTTAGCAGGACTGCATCGAGCAGCTAGCTTAGCCAAACCGTCCTGGTGTAGCCGTTCAGAAGCTGCTTCCTTTTCAGGCCAGTCTGTTGTCTTATGCTGAGCTCAGGCTGATCTGGGACCAGTTGCTTTACCGCTAGTTTCTCCGCCAAAGTTCTTCTCTCAAACGAGTCTTGGAGGAGAGCTTTTACCGAGTTAAGGTTTGGTTTTATTTGCAAGAGCGGTGCTGTCCTGACGAGAATAAGAGACGGGAACGTGCTCCGTAGGGCCATTTGAGATTGGCCCCACGGCGCCTTTTTTAGGACGCTGATTGGCTAAATCACTCATTTCTATCTTTAATCAGTAATTGTTAAACTGGACCAGCTCGATCTGGCCACACACGTGCACGGGCGCAGCTGAGACGTGCACAGGCGGAGAGGACGTGCCAGAAAAGCTTATATTTTGCACAGATATCCTATTTTAAAAATATTACTGATATATTCCACATCCACAAAAACCTAAATATTGACCATTTGTATAATTTATTATTATTATTATTACTTTGTTATAACTCTTTTTTTTTGGTGGCTCAAGGTGACCCTTTTGGCGCCTGTTAGTGACCCCTGGTCTAGATGCGGTTCATAGGCACAGCATTGCTAAAGCTAGCTGGCAATATGATCACATTGGCGATACTTGGCATGTTCACCATCTTGAGCAGCTTTTTCGACGGCAGAAACCTTTTAGGAACTCATTGTGTTTCAACCACAGGGTCTAAATTAAGTTCCAGGGACATTTTCCTCCTCAATCTATTTAGATTGAGTTTAATCTAGAAACAAAAAGTTAACAAGTCCGATCAACCATATCCAATTGAGATTAAACAAAGAATTGTGACAGAAGCATCATCCTTTGAGTGCTTTTAACTGGTGTCCATCTTGGCATTGTAGCCTAAGTATCCAACTCAACTGGGCATCCAACTCTTCTGCTAAAAGTTGGGGTATGTTTCCACCTCCTTGGCAGGTGGCAGTTTCTTGACTTAATCGAAGTAATAAGGTAGTGTAGAAGACATAGACTGTATTAAAGTGAATTCACTGTGACGTCATTGGTTTGTGGACTTTGGTTTTGAAATCTCAAGTTCAGCATTTTTGCTCCGTTATGTCTATTTTACTCTAAATGGGGCGATAATGTATGAAATGAACCTCATGCTGGTTTAAAGAAAACTTGTAATGGTGCGTTCACACCGAACGCGACGCGAATTTTTCGCGCGAACAGATTACATGTAAAGTCAATGCACAGACGCATTTGGTTGCGACAGACGCGAAATTTCGCCGGGCGGCGCGTTAGACGCGAAATTCGCGTGAGTTGAAATTTTCCAACTCGGAGATTTTACGGAGATAAGCCACGGAGATAAGCCCCGCCCCCTTCCAGGGGCGAGTAAAGCCAGTAGCGAATGACGCGAATAAACCACATAAAGTCGAGCGTCTAAACTCACGCGAGTAACGCGGCGCGAATTTTCGCGTCGCGTTCGGTGTGAACACACCATAACTAGCGATGACGACTCTCATAAACTCATGTTTACAATGTTTACCGAGGTAAAAAATAAAGTGAGAAGTTGGGTAATTTCCTCATAGACTTCTATACTATCAGATGTATTTTTGCGAAGAGTTGCCCCCTAATTAGAAAGAGGAGAAGTTTAAAGAGCTTCCAAACTGGCTTTACTTTTCAGAGCTGAAAGTAGACATGCAGATTTTTTTTTCTTGTCAAGGACCACAAGGACTCCCTTCCAATTATGTATTTTTGCTGCCCCATTTTAAAACATAACCAGGTGTCCATGCTTAAGACTATAGGAATATAATTGTCTGTGTGTTTTGTAGTGGCTTTTCAGCCTCTCGAAAACAGCTGCCAACAGGGCTTTGACTGTTAAGACTTGTTAATAAGAAAATAAAACATGAATAAATTAGCGTTGGATTACTGATATTTGTATTTTAAGAATGCTTTATTTACAGGAACATATCAAAAACCAATGGCCATAACTATCCAATGAGGTAGAAATTGAGAAAGCATTAGCTTTGCATGGCTAATTTTGCTCGAAACCAAGCACTCACATTCTTAGCATTTATAAGACAGAGAACAGCTAGTCTGAAGGAGCCAACTGATGAGTAAAAGGGGAAAAATAGAGAGCCATGACCATCAGCGCTCAAATGGAGTAAAAACCTCCAGGCAGGCCTAGAAGATAGAAGACATATCAACATGGACAGAGAAAATAAAGGAGCTGTGGAAAAACACAGCAGTGTTTGCAGAATCCAATTGAGCTGACACTTTTTCAGCCACATACCATTTTCTGTTGTTTACGGCTTTATGAGTGGCTGACCCCAGTGTGTCTGTGTTTTCTTGGGTGTGTGCGTGCGGGTGAGTGGCTGACCTGTGTGTTTGCGTGTGTGTGTGCGTGATTGAGGCTGATAGATGTTGACAGCTGCGGAGAATCACTTTCCTGTTGGTAAAACACCATATTGACCTGTGGACCCACCACAGACAGAGGTTAGCTTTGCTGAAGCCCAGCAGGCAGAGTGGGGATGACATCCAGCTGAGGGCTGAGGGCTGCGCTTGAACCCACAACATTACTCTAACCTACACAACACCCTGGACACACACCTCGCATCCAAAAGCCACCATATGGGGCCAATGTTGATGATTTTCAGGTGACATACCCTGTGGCAGCCATATTGGAGGTCTCCACTTCAGGTCAGGCAACAATGTGGAGTAATCTGTGTCAACAAAAGTGAAAAGGCAGTGCCTTTTATTTATTCATTTTATAAATTGTATACAACAGTGACATATCATATTGTTGTGGCTATTTTGACAGCAAATTAGCAATCAGTTGAATTCATGTTTCTGGTTGTAAGTCCGGTTGAAAGTCCTCTCCTTTTCGCTCTGTCTCTGCCTTCCGCTGCTAAATGCTTCATTATGTTCCCCAGCACGTCTCTAACCATGTAACCTACTGAGAAGGCAGTGTACAGTGGGTTTAATCTTTTCTTTTTTCATCGGAAACAGCTGCCTGCAGCTGGAAATAAGGTTGAGCTGTGCATGCCAGAATTCTTAGCTATACCAAATAATTATGCTCCATAATTTGTAGATATCCCCCGAATATATTTTGTAATCCACGTAATCATAAACGAGGATACAAAAAATGTCCTGAGTTTTCTTGAGCGGTTATGCTTCATCCACATTGTTGAGATCAACTAAATATTCAGCCATGTCATTGACAACTTTTTAGATTACGCTTATCTACACTTTCTTACTCCCATGACAACAAACTATTTCCCTCTATCCAGATAGATAGATAGATAGATAGATAAGTACTTTATTGATCCCCTAAGGGAAATTCAAGATCCAGGCAGCTCCAGACATCATACAAACATAATATACACATACTGTTAAACTATTAAAAAGGATTATCAATAAATAAAAGTTAAAACACACATTATTAAGAGGGGGTGGGGGTTGTGCAAAGGGCCAACATAGCCAGTAGTCGGGGGGGTTGTGCAAAGGGGGGTTGTGCAAAGGGCCAAATAGCCAGTAGACAGTGACACATTGTGTAAAGAATGAGTAAGATGAGGGCTGTGCAAAAGGCTAACATAGCCAGTAAACATGGCTCACCAGGAAACTGAGGTTTTCTGGTGAGGTACCTTTGATTGACAGGTTTTGTTATTGTACAGTCGTATTACATTACATTTAGCTGAGGCTTTTATCCAAAGCAACTTACATGATATACAGTAGACCGTAGACACATCAACGGTGAGCAATGAGGGTTAAGTGTCTTGCTCAAGGACACAACGACACGGACTGCCGGAGCCGGGGATCGAACCACCGACCTTCTGATTGAAAGACCGACTTGCTAACCACTGAGCCACAGTCGCCCCCTATGGCTCTCGTATGGCTCGTATGGCTCTAGGGATGAATGATTTACAGAGTCTATCAGTTCTGCATAGCAGCGAGCGCCGTCTCCAGCTGATCAGACTCCTCTGTCCAATGATGGCACTGTAGAGTGGATGGCTTTCATTGTCCATGATGGTGAGCAGTTTGGTGAGGGTCCTTTTACAGACATAAGTAAAAAGTAAAGATAATTGTTTTGTTTCTTTGTACGATCCTTTCCTTAATATTGTCAGACACTTCCAATAACAATCTGAGCCTGTCAGTGATATATATACTATATGCGGAGCGCAAGGGACTGCAGCGGGTGGTGAAAACTGCCCAACGCATCACAGGAACTCCACTTCCGGCCATTGAGGAAATCCAGAGGAAACGCTGTCTGCGTCGAGCTCGCAGCATTCTCAAGGACGCCTCCCACCCTGCACACAGACTGTTTTCCCTCCTGCCCTCAGGCAGACGGTTCAGATGCTTCCGGACAAGGACCAGCAGACTGAGGAACAGTTTCTTCCCCAGAGCTGTTTCCTTATTGAACTCTGCCCCATGCTGACACCCCCCCTACTCCCCAACCACCTCCACCCACAAACCCATCTCCTCGTCATCTCCCCCCACTGACCAAAGACTTTACACCTGCACTCAAACACTTTTGAACTGTCTGCACTAAAAACTGAGCATTGCACTAGTCTAGTAACGTTAGGCAGCTACTGTTTATTATTAT